>CAEFZY010076439.1:0-11997 GCA_903066815.1 Brachyrhaphis roseni
TTATTATTTAATGAAGCTGCAAACGTTTTGGATCTTAGTGAATATTTTGATAAGCCCGTCAGAACAGGAAGTTCTGGTCTCAGCTTCCTGGTGGCGTTCAGTTTGTCACCTGCTGCCGCGATCAACCGGTAGATCGCGATCGACCTTATGAGCACCCCTGGTCTAAACCATATATTGATGTTTATGGTTGTAATGTGACAACATGTAAAAAAGGTTAAGGGGAAAATATCCTGCAGCTCTGGAACGCTGAATGGATAGATTAGCATTTTGTACTTGATGGTTCATTAACCTGAATAACAGATTAAAAACTATAAACGTTTGTTTTTGAGCTCATATGTCTATTTACTCTATCGGTTAGCAGCAAAAGGGGGTTCGAAATGAAAATATTGCTTATTGTGTTTTACTGCAGTCAGCTGTGTGGCTTCACAGGTATGAACAGGCAAACTGTTGCCATGGTGAAAAAAGATCCAAACTCACCTCCTGTCCTCCGTCGGTGCTGGTTCCGCTGTCTTTGTGACCGGAAACGGGAAAACAGGGATCTGAGACGGAGCTCGAGTTCACCCACACCGAGCCCACAGACAGACTGGAGGGAAGCAGTCACAGGAAGTGAGTAAAAAAAAAAATCAACAAGAGTTTCATGATTTTTGGGCTTCTACATTACAAATATTAGCAAGGACTTGTGGAACATTTTCACTTATCCATGACGGTAAACGTGACTACGTGTTACTCGATATATCAATCATAGATATGAAGTAAGGCTGAGGAAGCAGCTTAGTAGAAGTAAGAAGTACTGCCACCTGCAGGTGAGAGTTGGCATCACTTAAATCCAAAGTTGTGTTTTTTTTTTTTTACAAATTTTCCAGAAAATTTGCAATAAGGTAACAATTATGCACTAATGTAAAAGATTCTGGGGTCTGATGATTTTGCAATAATTTCCATGATTGAGAAATTGCTAAAAATCGGAGGAACTAACTTAACAGTTCTAGAAATATTTACAGATATTAAAGGGGCAGAGTTATGAGTTTTCCAGGCACATAGTGCCATTTTATAGCTTAATAAATAACTACATTAGCTTCACCTCCTATAAAAATGTGGTATATATCAAACATAACTTAAAATAACTTTTACTTCATAATTAACATCTTGAAATTGGCACTGTCTCTTTAAAAACTCCAGCTCTTTCTGAAACTCCGCCTTCAGCAAGCCATCACAACATGGCTTCTCTATTAAACCTTTAATATTTTATTTAATTAACATTGCATTGAGAAGTAGCTTATATAGTGAGCTTAGCTGATGTGCAGTTCCATTGCTAATTGCTGCTGGCTAGTCTGAAGGAGCCGAGGACAGCTGCTCTGCCAGGCAGAAGATTGGAAACTGCAGCTCTGAGGAGGAGTGTCATCTTCCAGGGCAGAGTTGGTCTGCCCAGGTGTTTTGCGCAGCTGAATGGTTGCCATGGAGATTAAAGGATTTCTCAATCATGCATGAAAGAATCATAGCAAGCGATTGATGAAGGAATGACATTACAACATGATGTAAAGCTCAAAAAAGTCGTTTTTACATAATACTGCCCCTTTAAGAGTGACGCGATGATGCGTTTCAGTGACATAACAAAAACATGTATAGTAATGTGAACCTCTTAGCGGTCTCCAGAGCCAGGGTGAGGTCTTCAGTCCAGATGGACGCTGCGTGGCCATGAGGGCTGTGGTTCCCTGTGTGGAAACAGAGTGACAACAATGACAGCGCCAAACACACGGGGTCAAATTCTATTTAAATATGTGATTGATTCAATCAGTAGCAATAAAATCCATGTAGAACGCTATCATGTTTCAGCAACAGATGCCATTCCCCAAATTTCAAAAATGCTTTTGTAAAGGGAAGTTTGACAGAATGGCAAATTTTTTAAAGTGTTGCTTGTTTACCCAGCAGTACAGCCTCTGTGTTGCTCCTGAACGTCAGCAGAGGCAGCAGCGGTCCAGGAGGGGGGGTGACCACATACGGCGAGGAGGGGGCCGCCCCACAGAGCACCGTGGGCGGGTACCGGGCCCCAGGACTGGCACCGCAGGGCTGGACCAGCTGAGGATGGGGACACAAAACGGGCAAACCTTTTAACCTCGTCCTGATTCCATCACCTGAGACATAGAACTCATGTTGAGAAAGTTTAAGTGTCTGTCAGATTTTTGTGTAGCATTGAAATTTCAAGACAAAAGTTCCAAAAATCTTAAAGTGCAACTAAAGAACAAAACTAACTAAGAAAAACAACCTGTGACGAGTCTAGAAACTATTTTTCTGAGAGATCTTAAAGTGTAACTAATCCTCAAATCAACTATTTTTGCAGATGGTGTCAAAGTAGGCTCTTAATGGTGCTCTTTGTTTCTCTGCAAATGTTGACACTTTAGTGCAAATCTTTACAATTCTGCAATATTTTTGCCAAAAACTGTCTTTTGCTGCCCCCTTTGGGCTAAATGGTGGCTACTGCAGTGGAATTTTTATAACAGTACTTATTTCTAATAACTTTGTTTATAAAGAGATAAAAACCAAAGCAAAACAAATAAGATCAAAGACACCCAGAAAATCATCTCCCTATTGGTTACAAACAGTAAAGCTTGGTCGATGTTCACATCACAGAGTCAGATGTTTGGCTCGAAAACTATCTGGTGCTTTCACATGTTGTTACCATAAAAATCTCCAAAAACAAAGAAAAGAGTCACAAATCACATTGTTGATAATTGCTTTTTTTTTTTTTTTAAAGTTCTTATTAATGGTCTGAAAAGTGGCTACATATAGACACACTGGATAAGTTGGCAACAGGGATTTCTCTTGTCAACCTAACAATTGACCACGCCCCTTAGTGTCTCCTGGCTCCGCCCACTTTTGTGGAACTGGTCTGGAGGCAGGGTTTTGCTTTCACACAGGGGTTCATTTTGCTGGGTTCCAGTCACCTGGGAAATGGGAACTCAGAGCTGGGTTTGACTCCGGGTAAAGACGCTCTGGTTAAGAATCAGAATTTCAACGTGGCGACGCCCAGAAACACAGTTTGCAAACATCGTTTTAAGCTTTACTTTCCATTAGCAAACATCAATTTTAATTTGTTCAGATTATATGTGCAGTTGCTTGAATGTAACATTAATTTAAGAAGCGCCTTTACATGTGTGTCTTGTAAAATAAACTTGCTTCTACCACATCTTACTACTACTGATGTCAGGAGCGGCCATTTTGAAACGTGAAGTCGGTCTTATAAGTTGTAACTGGTGGTAGTCGGAGTTGATCCCATTTTCCCAGTGGGACATGCGATTTCAGAGTGCTTTTCAGCTGACTTTACCATAGTTTCGACTACAACTGGAATGTAGCATTACATATTCAAGCATTCATAGCTTCCTGAGAGTTTGCAACTAACCGTCGCCCCCTGCTGTAGAGCCTCCTGTACTGCAGCATCCACCAGCACCCTGTCCGCGTCGCTGCTCAGAGGTACACTCTTCATGTCCGCCATGCGCAGCTTTAGCCGGGCCACAACGCTGTCCGACACGCTCTCCTGAACACACAGCACCCAGTGGACCTGAAGGCACACAGAAAAGTTTATACCACTTATAACAACACTTTGGTGAATTTACAGAAAACAAGAGACACGCTGCAGCTGCTTCTCTTCACCTACCTCCTTCTTCTTCTTGAAAGCAAATTGTATGACTTCATCCACGGCGCTGTCGATATCAGCTGACTCAAAGATGATAAAGGGGCAGATAGCACCAACGCACGAGGAGACGGACACGGGGACGCCCATCCCCGCTGAGGCCTTACACAGAGCCAGCCCATCCTGAGACAGCAGGGTGAAAGGTCACATATAAAAATAATTCAACAAACAGATGCTAATTCTACCGTCAGACATGTGACACACCTGCTTGTTGCCACAGTAAGCGATCAATCTCACGTCGGGATTCCGGGACACTTTGGCACCCAACGTGACATCACTTCCTGTTAGGATGTTAAGAGTCCCGGCAGGAAGCCCTGCTGCGGTAAAGAGCTGCGCTAAGAGAAGCGCTGGAGGGGCGGCACTCCGACCGGGAACAACAATCACCGAGTTACCTGGAACAAACAGGGAGCACTGGTACAACAACCTGCTAAAAGTGTTCACACCCCTTTAACTTTCTTACATTGTGTAAAAATTTTCTAAACGCACATTTCAATGTTTTACAAGAAATGTATGGGAAAGACCAACACAAAGTAATACATTGCAGATTTTTTTATGCTTAAAAATAAAAACTGAGAACAGAATCCCATATTTAAGGCCGACTTACTTCTTAAAATGATTTTAATACATTTCAAGGCCTTAATCTTCAATATACAATAATTTAAGACTTTTAAAAATATTGTGAATGGATATTAAAACCTACATCTCCACACAAATGTGCAAACTTTTTCCAGCCAAATGGCGATAAATCTGAAATTACAAATGGCAAATGCAAAAAAACCTAGCTAGCAATAATAATTGAACAACTAGCTACTGGTAGCCCCCTCCAACTTCAGTTATAGAACATTAATTTAGGACTTTAAGAGTATTTTAAAGCTTGGGATTAAGTTCAAGGGTCATTAAAGCACACTGAAAACATCTTAGGCCTCGTTCAGACGTAGCCGGACATCTGGGAAGACAAATACATTTTATGCAATTTATTTCCTCTCATCCACACAAAAACTGTTTAATATCACTAAAGCTGATTACAAAAACTACTTCCAAAGTCAAGATTTGAGTGTGTACATGGAAAAACCGAGATTTGGTGTCATTCGCATTACGGTCTGCGACAAATAATGCACCAGTACATCCACACGTTGATGATTCAAAATCGACATTTTCTTGTTTTCTTTTTTATTTCACATTATATTCTAATACACTATTTAAAATGACCTCAACCTATATACGTATATCTGTCTACACAAATGAAGCTTTTGGTGTCATGTTTAATTGCTAACAGGAAGTTGCGGATGTTTTGAAGCAATCTGACTGGCTCATATAGGTCTTAGCTTTGTGCTACACTGCCCCCTATGGGTTTGGCATGATATTTTTTTAAACGATGCGGCGGAGATATTTGTTTTCATTAAAAAAAAAACACAGTTATGTGTGGACAAATTCTGAATGTTTGTGACTATTTTAAATAATAATAATAATAACAACAATAATTGAACTTAATTGTCATTGCAATGTCACAAGTACAAGCAACGAAATGTAGTAGACCAAGCTTGATTCGAACCCAGGCTCTGTAGACCAGGCTGGATTCGAACCAGGCTCTCCCGGGGTGGGGGACATTTGTTTTAACCACTGCACCAAACAAAACCTGTATCTGAGGCCCAGATGTGTGTGTTTTACCCATGGCCAGCGCCGGCAGGACTTTGAGCATGAGAGAATAGAGAGAGCAATCATCAGAAGAGACAACTGCAACCACGCCTGGAAGACAAAACAATAAAATTAATTCAAAAACCTTGAAAAAAAAAAAAAAATAGAATAACACAGCCTTGCTGATTTCTCACCGACAGGCGTCCAGCCGGGTATGAGCGTGTCTGTGAGCTGAGCCCAGCCGCTGTAGTACTGCAGCAGCCTGACCAGGGTGGCGGGTGAGCAGGACGCCTCACACAGCGCACACAGCTCCGACACACACTGACCGTGCAGCCCGAGGACGCCCACTAACCTGTTCGGGGCAGACATGACACATCCACGTTAACGGCTCAAACAAAGCCCGGCAGAGCGGTCTGGGTTGAGCATGGGCGAGTCGAACCTCAGCAGGGCCTTGGCTCTCTGGGAGCAGCTCAGGCTGCTCCAGGACTTCCAGCCGGCGGCGGCAGAAGAAGCACACTGGGAAACGTCAGCGTCCTCGGCGCACGCCATGCTGCACACAACACCGCCTGGGTAAACGGGACGAAACATGAAATCATATTTCTGATCAAACGTCGTCAGTTGACACGGACACAGCCGTCACCTTTGGAATCAGTCAGGGAGAGGCTCCGTCTGTCTGCTGGCAGGATGAACTTCCCATCCATGAATAAACCCAGAGAACGAGAGTGATGGTCCAGCCAGGCCTGATGGAGAACAGGAACACAAATTAATCCTTAAACAATATGAATAATATGCTATTTTTACATATTTGTCAGAAACTATGCCATTATAACATGAGACAAATAATCTGTGAAAATTTTTGAAGAAGTTCGCCTGCCTCCGTCTGCAGAAATATATCGTTCAGTCAGAAATAACCAATCAGAGCGGAAGGGTTGGGGGGGGTTGTACTGCTGCCAATCACTCATTGATGCTAAAGCTAGTTAGCATGGCCGCCAATGAGCAGTTTCAATGTAACTGTAAGTTGTTTCTGCACTATCGGCACACTGAGCTGTACGTACACGAGCACGAATTACAGCGTTAAGCCCCTCCTCCTGGCTCTGATTGGTCGTTTCTGACTGAGCAGTGTGTTTCTGCAGATGTCAATAGGACCACAGTGAGGAGACAGAAGAGCTTGATGTTTTTATTTTCACTGATTATTTGTCTCACGTTATACTGTCATGATAGTTTTAACAAATATGTAAAAATAAAACATCTTTGTTAAAGTTACATACGGCAGTTTTAATCTTTTTGAAGCTGCTGATTTACAGAAAAGGTTGGGATTAGATGGGCGTAAACTTCTTCCTACTTCCTGTTCAGATATGGGATTTAAAATCAATAAAATAAATCTGAATATGGGTAAACATTTAGCTTGACTTTATTTTTGCTTTGTTTGATCATATTTCCCTTGCTCTTTTTCTCCCCTAACAAATATGTTACTTATATAATAAACATTTTTTAAAATAAAACAAACTGTTTAATTTCTGCCTACTGGCTAAAAGTAATGAGCATCTCTCATATCTGATCTTGACCCTCAGTAGTGAGGAACTCACTCATCACTATTCTTTAAATAAGTTCTTAGAAATTCTGATTTTTAAAAAAACTGCTTCAGGTACATTTATTTTAAAAAGAATTATAATGGTAACGACACACGTGTTTTAATGTTGTGGGGATTTTTCTCTCCAAAAAGTCGAATTACTTTAAAAAAAACAAAAACAAAGAAAATGTCACTGGTAGATTATTCTGATCATTTTATGGCTTTTTACACATCTTTGATAATGAAACCAACAAATCTGCCTCACACTACATTCTTTCAGCACTTAAAAGCTCTAATGGGGCAAAGGAGATAAGAATGAGTGGAACTGAGGCTCTCAGTTTATTGGTGACCAGGATGCCTCCTCTGTTTGACGGGGACTGGTCAGGCTGAATGGAAGGTGGCAATTATTGACAGACTTCAAAGTCCAGAGCTCAATCTTGAACTGTACTTTTTTTTTTTTTGTAGTTTTGTGTTTTTTCCACATAATGAGCAGCTAAAAACACCCCAACATTAACTAAATTACAACCCCAGAATGCACGAACCGTGCAATAAAAGTGAGAAGCAGGTTTTAGTAAGCAGCCTCTGAATGCAACAGGTTGACTTTTTAGGATGTTTAAAGTCATAGATGTTATAGAAAGTCTTTAGTTGTCTCCAGCTGTAGAACCGTTCTGTAGGACAGAATGGAACAAAACTAGGGCCGGATCTGCAAGAACCTGGGGGCCTGGGCAGGAGCCAGATTTGGTGCCCTATCCATTAAAGAAAAACTATATATTTTACTAATGAATTAATAGTTTGTCCTGTGTATCACTGAGAATGACCCAATGATGATAATAATTAATGTGCTCCCTGGCCAGCAGCTTCATGTTGAGTCAAAAATATTTACGATAACTTCATAATATGTAAATACTTGAGTGCAGTTTAAATTCATCAAAATCCCAAAACATTTATGCAACTCAGCTCATATGGGCCAAGTAGATTTATATTAAATACAATGCTTGCAAAACATGCTTATGTTTCTACAAACTAAATGTTTTTGCAAAAGAGAAATATTCAATAGTAGCTTTTTATTGCACGTAACACATAATTGGAATAAATTTTCTCTTTAAACCTGATAAGAAGAAGTTACTATAGTTTGTTTCTGTTTTTTAGGCTATTTTGTAAGGCTCCAAGAATACACAATCATTTAAGTTGCATATGTTATAGATATTTGGTAGCTCCTTCATGTTCCTGTCCACTGACAGAAGTCACATGTTTGCCTTGTGAATTACAGTCAGCTAACAGTTAATGAGCCTCACATGGATCAAACAGGCCCTATACCACTGCTATATATACTGTCTATGTAGCCACATATAGGCTCTTGCAACTACAGCGAATTCATTCGTTAGCCGTCATGGCTAATTAGCCTGGAAAACTCACCTGAGCCGTGGCGGTGCTAGTAGCTGCAGCTGGTCCCTGCTCCATGCTCTGAAAAATCTCGTACACCGTCGGGTTGGTGCTATCAGCCATAATAGTTAGGACTCGTTTTTATAAGGGAAACCACGCCGTCTCCGTTTGGGGTTTAACTATAGAGCAAGAATAGGCGATTACAAGACAAGACCACCGACCTATTACTCTCTATCCACCGCGAGAGGGTTCACTCCGACTTATTTCCGGTGTTCATGTTCCACCGCCAAAATGTGTTCGATAGCATGAAGTAATCTCATCGTTGCGCTTATTTGTAGAGTTTTATGGTCACGTCATGGTACGTTTAAGAACATTTAGGAAATTGACTCAAAAAAACAACAACGTCATGCCGGAAAAATTCACATGTATTAATAATAATTGTATTTTAATTATTTATTTGCTTTAAAAAAAAGAAGAGAGAATGACAATTTCATAAAACCAATGTAAAGCAGTTAAATTTATTTAAAATGGCGTAGGGTGTTATTTATAAAGTGCTGAAAAGACCGTGGTGGTAATTTCTTGAGTTATTTTAAGAGGCTGGTATTCTCATGTAGGAGTTCATTAAGTGCACTCTCGCGATAAAAACGAAGCCGTAAAATACAGTGTATAGGTGCATCTCAACGTGACACCTGTGTTGTGATCGAGATGCAAAACAAAAGTATTAACACTTTATGACATGCATAATTATTATTTCAAAAAAGCATTTTTATTCTAATCCACTTATATTTTGTTATAAAATATGAAAAATATCTAAACGACTTCATTGGCGTGGCATCATCTGGCGGAGCTATTTTGTCAACGTACCGAACTTGCTCCGCACTCGAGGAAGTGCGGGGAAATTTGTGCGCTTCTTCCAGCCGAGTTGGTCCATGTTATGCTTTGGTGGCGTGTCTCTTTTGCAGCTTATATGGAAGCTTGAATACGTTTCCCCCAACGTAAAGGATAAGATACTTCCACTGCAGAAGATATGCCACGGAGAAAGGTGAGAGAAGACGTTAGAGGCTGTGGCAGTGCAGTATAACGTCATGGCTAATGTTAGCCATGGAAATGAAACTGAGGCTGGAAAACGAACGCCGCTGAGGCGCTTGAATGTTCTCCTTCAAGGTGTTAATAACAAACTGCGCATGTTTTTAATAACTCACTCCAATAAGAGTTATGTTTGTGCTAGAGCTATTAAGCTAAGCTAGCTCACATTTACAGCGCAGTTGCAAGAAATTATTGCTGTTTTTTAAACGTCTTATTACTCTTTGATTACTAGTTTAGGTTGGCTCTTCCTCCAACTTGCCGTGTTTGCGGACAGACCGAAGTTTAACGGCTTGTAACGGTCACTATTAAGCGGATGAGGACGGGTTGTTTTTTGGTTTCCACAGGATAGAACGCTCTACACCAAAACAACGCTCCGATTGGACGGAGTTTGAACTACGCCTGCGTTAATTGGTTGGACTCGCGCAAGTCCCGCCTCACCTCTAACTTAATTGGTGAAATGCAAATAGAACGCACGGCCCTCTTGTTGTGAAGTTGTCAAATATGCGGCCATGCTGCCAAAGCAGTTACTCATATTTACGTCTGGATCAAACGGTTCAACCAGGATGTCGCGTCTTGGAACATTTTTTTGGAGGATGAAGCAAACGCACGAGAGCAGCTTTAGTTCTCTTCTACAAATGCGAATGTTTACAGTTTCTTGTACTTCCGCTGATGTCAGTGTATCCTTACAGTTTACAGTTCTAGTGCATAATTTATTGACTTTTGGTATGTAATCGATGACAGTTAAATATGAACCTCCATAGTTCAGTGAGGTGTCTTTTTAACTGCTGTAGTTGTATTTCTCTGTGGTGCATTATTCGCTACATGTTTAAGGGAGGCAGGGGCGGCCCAATTTTTAATGAGGCCCCAGGCAGTTTTAATGGAGGGTGGCAATTCTAGCTAAACCTTTCGCAGTTACTGTAAGCTTATCTTGGTTCACAAGTAACCATGGGGGACAAAAGACTTTTACTTATATATCTGTCCATAGAGAATTATAAATAAGTTCTATTCTTGTGGTTCTAAGGATTTGCTTAGTTTGTATATAAATGTATACATAGTCATGGTCTATTTAAAAAAAAAAAAAAATTAGTAGTGTTTGAGTTGTCGTGTATCGTTAATTTTCAAATCTGAATTAGAGAAATATATATAAAAAACCAAACCAAACAAAATTATAATTAACACGTAATTGGAACTAATCTTTGCGAAAAGTAGGAGTGCTCACTCCAAACTTTTCTGTTTTACAAAGAATTGATAATGTATCTATTCGACATATTTTCATTACAAAAATATATTTTTTTGTCATTAAAACAATATGGTGATTGTTTTAAAGCAAATTTTATCTGTGACACTGTAATGTTAGTTAATTAATAATTGGAAAGCTAAAGGTGCTTAACAGTCATAATTCAGGCGGCACGTGATAATCCTGCGGCACAGGAATAAAACCTCGATTTTACTCGACTCAAAGGCTTATCTCAAGGATTTCTTGACAAAGGTCCAACAGGAGATGATGAGCTGAAGGTGATAAATAGAAGGGGTGATGTTTCCCGTCCAACATGGGATCTCTGCTGAATAAATCACTGGTAAAAAGAAACAGGCAGGGGGAAAAAATTCTTTCTTTCTATCTGTCTGTCTATTTATATATATATATATATACACATACAGATACATATGTGCTGTTGTTGATTAAAATAAAAAACTAAACAAAGACATAAATTTGCTGACTGTTTCTGATTTCTCAGAGAACGGCAGGAAGCAGCTCGGATGGAACAGAGGACTCTGATTTTTCCGCCGACCTCGAACACGCCAGAGCTGCAGTAAGGGCGCGTCGACGCAGCAGCACGCGCCTGACTCGCGCATCCCTGCGCCTCAGCCAGAGCTCACAAGGTAAACCGTTCCTACCACTGTTGAATAAATAAAATGAGTCTTTTTAGCAAATTTGTGGTTCAAAGGAAAAGTTTTTCTTTCTTACAACTTCGCCCATTTTTCAGGGTTGTTAGCAATATATCAGGGCCTAATCTACTTATTTATAAGTAGATAAAACACTTCAGTTTGGAAAAAGGCTATATATGTTTTTTTTTTTTTTTTACTTTTTGTTGGTGTCTTCTTAAAGATATGTAAAATGTCATAACATAACAAAAATTGACCATTTAAAAAAACATTGCCATTAGTGCAACTTGGCTACAGAGGCAGTTGTCTCTTGTCCGAGTGCCGGCCACAGACACCTTTTCCTGTCCAGATACAGTTGGATGAAGGTCACAAAAACCTTCAAAATTTTGCCAACAACTATGTATAATTATTTTTTTGTTAGAATTCTACCCTTTTCAGTTGTTAGTAAAGCTGGACAATAAAATAATTTCAATAATTTATTGAGAAAAAGACAACAGTACATCAGTACCTAGCCTAACTGCTAATGGGATCTGTACATCAGTACATAGTTGAGAAAGTTTTATTATGAATTAATAAGGTTATCCACTTCTCAAAGGAATTCTGCGATTACCGTATTTTCCGGACTACAGAGCGCACCCGATTATAAGCCGCACCCAGTACACTTGTAAAGGGAAAAACATTTTGTACATACATAAGCCGCACCTGTCTATAAGCCGCATGTGCCTACATACAGACGGTACACAGAAAGAGTTTT
>CAEFZY010076440.1:0-48689 GCA_903066815.1 Brachyrhaphis roseni
ATGCTAACGTTACATGACACATGAACAACGAACTGAGAACGTGCCTGGTATTTTAACATAACATATTAAGAGTTATTCAGATAACTATAGAATAAATAACATGATAACAAGTTCACCAAACCATCCGTGTCTCTCCAAATCACTAAACGAGATGAAATCTTCTTCTTCTTCTGTGTCGCTTTCAAACAGCTCCGCTAACTTCTTCTACCTCTCCGAAGGTAAAATAACACAGGCCTAGAGCGCCCTCTTGCGGTTTAGTGTGAAAATAACGTGATATGATATAATGATGTGTAAATTTCCACACATAAGTCGCTCCGGAGTATAAGACGCACCCCCAGCCAAACTATGAAAAAAACTGCGACTTATAGTCCGGAAAATACGGTACTAGGGAAGAGATGCAAGGGGATCCAAACCAGAATTAATAGTGCAGTGTTAAATCAGAAAAGCAACTGCAGAAGACGAAGCACAGCACACTAGCATTATGACCACGTTCCAGATATATGTAAAGTCTACACAAATAAAATTGCAATTAAGAAATCAGTTTCACAGCTTATAAAAGCCATTACATGACATGATTTACAGCACACTTGGATGGATCTGCACAGGACTATGAGTAATGCACATATGTTTCAAGCTTAAAGACTGTTGGAAACATCTATCTCTTCAAGAAGAAGTCATTTCATATGACTGACGACGTGATTGACTGACACTATGATTAAAAATATTAGGCATTTATATCAAGCTTTGCCTCAGCACATCCTTTTAAGGCATTTCTGTAAATGTAAAAGCATAGCTCAGAAATACCTAATGTGATCATTCTCACAGTAAAGATGCAGAGTTTTTCCCACTTTTAACATAACTGTAGTCATTTTGTTAACAAACCAAGTAGAAATTTGCAGTTTCAAGCACAAAGCTTTTTCTTTTTTTTCTGATGCCTGGATATATCAGGACATTTGTATCTGATTTAACCTTACTTTGGATAGCGGGCCTCACTGGACACCACAGATCTTCACTGGCTTTGAGTTTCATGATTGAATTGCCCAGCGGCAGGCACAGGAGAGGTGTGAAGATGTAGGTGGGGAGCATATGGTGTTTTTTTGATATCCTGGTGAGAAATGAGCCAAGCAGCAACTTCCCTACAGAGAGTGTTGAAGACACAGAGAGGGACTCCAGCTGGTCCTCTGGGTGACCTTCATTACCACAATTAGCATGCATGCCAGTCATAGACACACTAAACTCCATTTAATGTTGCTCTGTAAGAATGGCCTGAGACAACAAAAGCGAAGAGCACAACACAGTTGTCCAGTGAGAAGAACAAAAAGTCAGCTTATGAAATGAGGTGATCAAACTAAGGATCTATGTATTATTAATGCACAAGTAATAAGCTCTGGTTCACATATTAGTTTATGACCAGCAGCCTTAGAATACAGTTGACTATTAAATTGTATATCCTATAGGGTGTAATGCAGCAAGCAGCAGCAAAGCAGACGGAAATGGCAGAAAATACAACATTCTTCTGTCATCAATTTGAGAGACAGGTATCCATATTTATTGCCACATGCCTTGGTTTTCATGGGGTGAGTCACTGAGGTCATCAAGTGTGCAGGTCCAGAGAACATAAAACCCCCTTATATACCAAGATGGCTGAACTGTATGGTCTTTTTAGTGTTGTAACAAAATCAAAATGAGTTTCTACAATAAACATTGCAAACGGCAGTCATGTAAATTCACAGATTCATAAAACTGGCAATTCCTTCTCCTGCTTTGGGTGCATTTTAGAGATGAAGTACAATGTAGTTTAATGCACATAAACATAATAATTAGAAAATATATTATTTTAAGAAAAATATCAAGAAGTGCTCTGGTGGTGTTCCAACTTCAATTTTGTAATAAGGCTGGTGAACAGGTTAGTTTTGTTTAATGGTATATCTTTAGTTAAAGGGAAATTAAATGATATGGTTTTTTACAAATTAGTTGTGAAATATCTTGGCAAAGATCTGTTCATTCTGAACTTGTTCTTGGTTAATCATAAATCACCAACAGAACTGGCCATCCTCCAATATGAGACTAAAAAAGACTGATGAAACTAAAGCATACAAGATGGAGTCCACTAACAAGAGTAATATCGATGTGCATCTAAAATCTCCAACTTGCCATTATTCTTAAAATACTAATGCAGTGGTCTCTTAGTCGACTGAATGCTAAATAGATAAAGAAAACACACACAATTACAATCTGTCCACCTCAGGAGTGAGTCTTAAAAAATTAGTCGTTGACTTTATTCAGTGCTTTCTTTCAGTTACTAATTTCCCATAAGCCACCAGCAATAACAAATACCTGTTTTAGGAAATTGTAAGCTCTTATGAGGAGCAAAAACATGCTCAGTTCTCCAAATAACTACAAATTGAGGTTTATGAATTTAGTGCTATACAAAATGTTGATTGAAACTCAAATTCTTTTAAATTATACTTTTTCTCTAGAGCATTGATAAAAATGATGTTTTGTCAGTTTCAATAGGTTGATTCTCAGCTAAAGATACGTAATTTCAGCTTAAAAGCAAATATTTCACATTTATTTCCTGTGTTTTTCCCTGAAAAGAGCAACAGAGTCTGTGGGAAAAAAAAACATTTTCAATTGCTCAGCATTATAATT
Source organism: Brachyrhaphis roseni (assembly GCA_903066815.1). Classification (NCBI taxonomy): domain Eukaryota; kingdom Metazoa; phylum Chordata; class Actinopteri; order Cyprinodontiformes; family Poeciliidae; genus Brachyrhaphis; species Brachyrhaphis roseni. Next base: position 2,653 of record CAEFZY010076440.1, read on the forward strand.
AATGCTTCAAAAAGCAACAAAATATTAATTTTCTGGATGGGTTTGCAGCTTGTCTGTAAGGGGGGATGATTGGACCGAAGCCCAAGCAGGTGAGAACCACTCGCTTAATGCATCTTACAGAGATTGCGTCATGAGGGAATAATAATGAACATGGCTTTCCCCAGAGACACTCAATTCTCATTCTGAGAGGTCCAAGTTGTTGAAAGGGCAGAAACGAAATATCACCAGAGAGTTCAAGGTCTGCCTTGGGGTCCTCTCACAGTGGGACATGCTCTGAAAACCTCTAAAAGGAGATCAAACACCTTAACCAGCTCAAATGACTTCTTTTGATTATCGTCTGCCCCCCAGATGAAGAAGCTTTTATCTGTGTTTCTAAAAGCTGAGCCAAGCCACCCCATGGATAAAACTTACTTCAGTCACTTGAATCTGGGATTTCGTACTTTCAGCCAAGATCCGCATTTTATGATCAAAGGTATGGACCAAAAGATAACTGAAAACCTTCATTTTATAGTTGTGCTCTTTATTCATCATTACAGACTGAAGCAAGATCTACATTACTTCTGATGAGGTCCAGAGAACCCATCTGTCTTTTTCGAATGGAGAGCCCTCACCTCAGTTATGTTACAGACTCATTTTTGGAGGCCCAAAGAACTTGGAGATACACTGTTTGACTATATTGTTATTTTCTAGATACAAGACAAAGGGAAACATCTAATCATGCTGTTGTGTTTTGATGGTGATTGAGGGTGACTGATGGTACTAAGATTCTCCTCCTGGCTCTGATTGGTTCTTCTGACCAAGCAGTGTATTCCTGCAGATTACAGTAGAGCCATAGGGAAAAGCAGCCTGACACCCTCATTAAAACAACTGATAATGAGCTCTTAATTTAAACCTTTGCATTTTTTTAGGCAAATTGATTTAACAGCCGGGATCACTGCCTCCAACTTCTTCCACCTGTTTTTTTTTTTTTTTTTTTACACAGTATTATTGAAATATATGCCTGGTTGTATCAATTGGTGAGGCCAACAGGATGAAGAACATCACTGTGTTCAGATGTTCAGATAAAAGCTTTCCCACATGTATTGATCTGTGTCACTGTATATAAACCAGTGTAAATGAAGCTAATTGGAACACAATTATCTCTCTGTGTTACCATTAAATTTTACCCTCACAGCGCTCAATTTTAAGGCAGCAATAACCCAGAGAAAATATTACAGACCAAGCAAATCTAAAAGAAATCTCGTAAATATCAAAACATGTACATTGAAACATGTTGCTTATTGCAGATACCGAATTACAATTAATTATGCACACTGTTTAAACAGCAACCTGGGGTAATACATCATGCATAGTCGATCCACCACTGGATGGAAGCCAGACTTATTGACATGCTTCTGGTTGCTGAGCCAAGTAGACAATCTAGTGTTGATGTTTCTTGTTGAGAGGTTATTGTACTTTGTGTAAAAGAATAATATTTTATCTATTTCTATCTGTTTTATTTTAAGCATGTGATATTTTTATTCCAAAATGCAAATTAAAAAGAAGCTGAGCCTACATGCAACATTAGCTTTTGAATTCAACTACACGTCAACAAAAATGATGAAAGTTTGCCCCCCGTGCAAATGCTGCAGTTACAGCATTAGAGAGCCAATGAAAAACATATGTTATGTGTTGGTTGCAATGATGTGCTTTAGAAATGCAAGCAAACCATTGAGACTTTGCATCACCTCTTATTAAATTTTTAATGAAACATATTCAGGAGAAAATAATCTCCATTTATAATAATACAAGATTCATATTTACAACATGACTTGATGAGAGTACAATGAAAAGGAGATTTGCATTCCAGTTTTACATCAAAGACTCCAGCTTTTCACTACGATAGAAAAACAACTAAGAACGAATTGCATGAGGGAAGGGGAGAGGTGACATACTGCATTCAAATACTGATAGCTCAAGCAAGTTCAAAGCTGGAAAAGTGAAGTAAGTAAGAATGCATGGTTGGAAGAAAAGAATGAACCATCATAGAAAAAGAAAAACAAGAGCAGATCAAAGTTTTAGGGAGTTGTGGTTTTAGACTGCAAAATACACCCTGTTCCAACTTTTATCAGCCAAGCCAAGAAAAATCTATATAATCTACAATTTCGGGGTAGGGACGTAGCAAAGTGAACCACTAAAACAAAAAATAATACTAACACTAAAATAATATGACAAGTGTTACTTAGATATTAAAAACACCCAAGACTTGATGCTGTCAACATTTCTAATAAAGGCTGCACATGTCAAGTCTTAATTTGAATACTTAGCATGAATTTGAAAGGCAAGTTAAACACTGGTTACAATAAGGAAAATAATAACTTGCTTCTTTGTTTCTCTTGTCTTACAAGCCTATTTTTAGTCAAACTTGTCATTTTTTTAAAACCCCTTAACCATCACCTCAAAAACAATTACATGTCATCGAATGGGTCTATGAGGACACCAGCGTCCTCATGACAGATAAGGGGTTAAATTTAATAGCAGCATGTGAATTTAGGAAACTGACACAGTACTAGTACATGACTGTCCTACAGTAACTTGACCTGCTTGCAGTAAAGACATAAAAAAAAAAAGCTAATGCAGAACTACAGAATCAGCAGTTTCTAATCTGTAATGGTGTATAAACAAATGAGCCTGGGAAACAGGATGTTACCACAATCTGCCATGCTGTACATGGTTGTATTAACTGATTTACATGAAGGCTCTACAATTTTAGCATTTATGGAAAAAATTGCATCTTTTTTACTTTGGAGTCAGCAAGATTCAGCAACACAATGTTTTGGGCTTTGTTAAATAATAAAATATAATTTAATGGCAAAGTTTAGAAATTAAACCAGATATGAAATCATAGCTAGTGAAATTGTGCAATGTAAATTAGCAGAACACTCTATACTTAAATATGTTTTTATCTAGGCTACTCATGAAAACGTAATTTTCATACCAATGCCAGTAAATAAAAAAAATAGTGATCCAAATCTGGTCTTAACAGTTTTCATCATCCTGGTTTACCATGGATCCTTTTAGTGTTTTCCTGCTTTTTTTTTTAAAGCTTGTGATAGTGAGAGACAGCCAAAGGATCTGCTTTTAGAAATATCTCTTCTGTACTCCTCACAGTGTAATTTAGGTGTCTCTTTTTGCAAGACGAAAAACAGTGACTAATGAGATACTTCACAGTACAGCTCTCCACATCTTCTTGCAGACAGCAGCAACTGGACTCAGATGTGCTTGGAAGGCAGAATTCTCCATTCTTGTGCCATAGATAAATCCAGTCCCTGCCCTTAAAAGAGACTTATAGGAGTTAACTGCAGACACACCAGGTCAGCAAATCTATGTGCCTCTCTTCAGAATCAAGACAAGTCGCTTTAAAATTATAGAAAAATCCTCAAGCTCAGCAAGCATAAATACATGTTTGAATTAATTACATCAGGTGACATTAATCACTCAAAGAATGAACCTTTACCTGTTTCATGAAACTTTTCCTTTTCTGAAAAACACACAAAAAAAAACAATAGAGTTCATTTTAAATATTTTCCTGTTATACTGTATGCTTCTGACAATAATTTCCTGTAGTCTCAGTCATTCCTCATGGCAGAACTGATTTTACTAAATGCAGGTCACCTCGCTCAAACAGGTGACCTGTTTGAGCGAGGTGACCAGCTCCAGCTTTAGAACACATTGTCCATTTGGAAGATCCGTTAGTCCCCAAGCTTCAACTAAGTGTCTGATTTCTTAAGATCTTCTCTTAATCTTGCACCACTCCCTCCTTCAGCAAAGCAGCCCAAAAACACGACTTTGCCCCATAACATGACACCATCTCACAGTTGGGAAGATGGTGTCAGGCATGTAAGCTTTTTTTTCTCCAAATGTAGCAATGGACATTTTGGTTAAGCACTTCAATTTAAGTTTCATTAAACCAGAGGTTATTTCTCTAAATACAGAAAGTTCCTCCTCCTATTGAGAATATCCCCACCAATAGAAATGTTTCAGTACAGATTTGGTTCCCCAACCTGAGCAGTGGATAAGCCAAACAGTTTAATCATTACAACAAAAATTAAAAAGAGATTTTGTGGAAACAAAAGACAAACACTAGGAAACAGACAAAATTTTGATTTTTCTTTCCATTTCAGAAGCCTAAGTAATTCAGTCTAATCACTTTTACAAAGTAACCAGAGGTCTTGACACTTGATAAAATTGTTGTACAGTTTTTATTGTCATTATATTTTCAACTGTGCACCTTGTATCACATGACTTAGGAAAACATATTTTGGTAGAAGTAGCCCAGCCAAACTCTCATGTCAGACTCAAATCTGTAATTCTTTAGATAAAAAAAGTCTTTCTTTTTTTTAGTTTCAAAATTTAACAAAAAGTTCAAGTTCTGAACATGTGCCAAAAAAAGAAAATAGGAAGTGACAAAAATCTATGCAAAGGTTTATTCTTACTTTTCAAAAGGTATCAAGATTACATTACTGCTAAAATGCAGTTACGTTTTTACAATAAAATATTATAAGAATGACTCACTTTACATTTGCACAGAAATATATGCGAGTAATTTTAATAAAATATATGTGTTTAGAGAAAACATTCCTGCCACATGTTTTACAGCTAGCTTTTGCAGACATTCTAGTTTTATCAGGCCAAACATAATATAACTATATTAAAAGTAAGAGGCTAGAATGACCCATTTGAAATTAGTCAACACATAGTGTGATGTGACTGAACAAAGAATAAATAGAACAAAGAACTCCAAGCAGCTAACTGAGCCTATTGTTTCATTAGATCTCAGCACTGCTCATATCCTGACTCTCCTAGTTCACAGAGGCCAAGTGAGAAACGGTATTGTTTGTTCCTTTTCACAAAACCTTCTCACTGGGATATTAAAAATGTACTGGAGATTAAAAAAAAAAAATCTAAACTGAATGTGCCTGACACTTTGGTGTGCTGCAAACTGAGACATGAAAGCAAACAGTGGCCTGTGTGTCAAAAATGAATTCATATTCTGATATTTTATTTTTAAAATGACTCATGGTTGTTTTCACGCTGTACTGCAAGACTTATGTCCACTTCTTTCTCTGTAAATATTCTTCCGACTGGAGATATTGACATTAGATTCACACCAGATGTTGATGACAAACACACATATCAAAACAATTTAGTTAATAAATTAGATGTAATGAAGTCTAACCACAAGGATAGGTATTGAACATGCTTTGATAATGCTTCGAAAGCTAACAGCTGAAATATATTAATAAGGCAATATACAACAGGTTTAATAATATTTGATAGCCTATTAAAAAGATTTCTTGTTGCCAAGGTATTATACAAATAGCATTTCACTATGGTTGAAGAGTTATTTCCTTTGCAAACGTAATGTAATTATACTCAGGGCTTTTGTTTTCAACTATAAAAACTCAATTGGTCTTAGGCATCCCCCAAACCTTTAGCACAGGTCTGCAGGTAGTTTGTATGTCAAAATGGCTCAGAACTACACCTGAACAAAGCTTACTAAAGGAGTTGCCTTGATATTATCATTAATAAAAATATTTTTAAGTAAAGTAACAAATACATTTTGGTAAACGTGTTCAATACTCATTTCACATGCCGTTCAACTTTATTTCACAAACTGTGATTTATAGACTGATTTGTTGTAGCTTCTGTGTGTATCAGTTGGGTTGATACTGATTTAGGATAATTAGGATTTTAGGTGAAATTAATTTTACAGGCAATTAAGTCAAATAAAGTTCATTTACAATTTTATGTTTGAATGGCTAAGCATGTGCTCTTCATTATCTAGGGTCACTTGTTCGATATCTATTCTATCTTTTTTCCTCTACATGATGCAGTTCAGATGAGAGGAAGGATGTGGGGAACAAGCTTTGTTAACACAAAAACAACAGCTGGAAACAACATGATTCTTTTTTCCAGTGCAGGTCTGTGGACTGTTGGTGAAGTAATAAATATGAAGGACAAATACCCTGGATCAAAACATGCATGAAGTGATGTTGTTCTCAGAATATTACTTCCCTAATGGTAACAATGCCTCATTTACCCAGGCCATTTCCTGCTGTAATTGTGTGGACAACACTTCCACTGCATTCAGAAACTAGCACACACCCTTGCATAGAAATCAAAAGGAAACGGTCTGTCTAAAGAAATATGTCTAAACCCCATGTCATAATGTGTTCCAGTGAACAATAATACTATCTTGTAGTTGAACATTTATTGTGTATAAGATTGTGAACAGATCTTTATAAATATTAACTTTTTAAAAATAAAAAAAAGGGGTTTTACTATACATTCGATCCATTGCAAAAGTATTGTTTACTCTTACAAAATGTCAGAAATATGTCTCCATACGAAATTTACTGCACATCCAACTCCTACCAGAGGAATGTAAACAATTGAAGTCTACCACATTTATATTTTACTGTAACCATCGTGTTCACTATGTCTGACAATACTTATTTTGTTTTTATTTCTGTTGTTGTACATTCCCTTATTTCGTCTGCTTTACTTCTATGCTCATCTCCTCTCCTTTTCCATTTTTAACAGTAACATCTGTCTCGCATACAGAATTTACAAGAGTTTTGTAGATTTATAATGCACTGCCCTAACAATAGAAACCATTACATTACAATGAGCGAGTTACCCTAAGGTTTCTGCTGGAAAAATAGATTCAGTGTGGTTTTACATAGACAAAAAAAAAGAATAGAAGATGTCCATAAGAAATAAATATACAAGAAATAAAATAGTATGTTATGTTGACTTTGAAATTAAATCTACCAATCCTATGCGCAAATCATCTTATTTAAATACACAAAATGGCTTACCATTTTGCGGTGATGATCTTCTCAGCTTTTCGACAATAAATGTACAGTGTGATTTGAAGATGAAATTAATTTTGATAAAATGTTACACCCTATAAGATTAAGGCATTATTGAGCAAAAACACTGTCATTCTCTCTAGTGTTTTTCTAAGAAGCTTTTTAAATGTGAGCAAGATGAGTTCAAGGGCAGTGGGCAGAAGGAGCAGCTCATGGAGATAGACTGCCAGGGTGTTGCACAGAAAAATACAATGAAGCGAGCTTTGAGAACCACTGAGGTATGCACAAAATTCCCAGGATACACACACACGGACACGCATACTTCACTCTGGACGAAACAGGCTCACCATTTCCACACAGAGAGGCATTGTATGCACAGCCCCACTCACAACAAAGGCGACATGCAGCGAACCCGAGCTTTTCATCTACCATCTACACCTGCTGTGAGCTTCTGTGTGTGCGCTGTTGGAAAGAACAAGTGACAGAGAACAAGACCAACTGATCAGCTGCTAGTACACAAAATATTGTCAATTCGTTTATATAAAAAAAATATCTAAGACAATTCAAAAGAAGAAAAACTTTCAAAGAGAAATACAACTAGTTTTATTATACTTTCTGAGTAGTAATGTCATTTTGGGAGTCTTTCTGTGGAGGCCACAGCAGAGGAGACTGAATTCCTAAAAAGATTAAATGTTTGGTTGCAGCTTGGGGTAGAAATGCCAAAGGCAAGTAATATGATCAAATGACAAAGCAACATCTGCTGGCAATTTAATATAAAATTTAGATATGTTGTAATGGACATTTACTTTGTAAACCAATCAACCAAGTAAATCATAACTAGTCGCAGAATAACATAAGATGTTGATGCAAAAATGAAATAGATTTAACCTGCTGGGTCGCATGTCATCAAGCCAGCAACATAGTAAATTGCTGCTAAATTTAGAATATTGCTATGCAGTAATCTATTACAGCCTGTAGCATATATTCAGTTTGTGTTAAGAGTTAAAGACCTAAATCCAAGTGAGAATCTGTGGGCAGTTATAAACTTGATGTTCAAATGTCATTTCTGCCTAATATGATTGATGTTGTGGATATAATCTTGTCTCAAGATGTTCAAAAATGGCAGACATTCCCAAAAAGATTTACAGGTATAATTGCAGGAAAAGATCATCCTACAAAATGATAATTCAGGAAAGCTGAACATAAATGCAGTGTACACTTTTCATGTCTTCATTCATAAAATACGTTTGTTTGTTTTTTATTGAGCTTTACATAAAAACTACCAACAGTTTTAACCTGACAAACTGTAAAAATTTGAAGTAGTATTAATACTTATCTAAGGCGCTTTTAAGGCATGTAAAGAGTTAAAAAAGGAAAAACAATGGCAAAAAAACAAAACAAATTAAATATATTAATGTGAAAGTGTTACAAGAATTAAATTTAAGGGGTTGCCAAGGTCATAAGTGTTGGGAGTCGCTGACCACACTAAGCGCTTTAATAAATCAGCGGACTACACATTCATCTTCCAGCCAATCAATAATCCCAAGACCAGTCAAGATGAGTGACATTGCAATTACAGAAATGCAATGCATAACCTTGTGCAGTCACAGATTATAGTCAAAAGGGCCTTAAAAAGAAACAGTGAATTCACTCAGCAATGAAAATAAATGAAAAAAAGTAATTTGCTGTCTCTATATGCACCACATGTACAGGACAAGATCAGACATGTTAAACACACAACATCACACAAACATGCTGAGCACAAGCACACTGATCATCATGTCTACAAACTAATGTTGTGGTTTCACTTTTACTTCAGAAACCTCCACTGCACCAGAGCTGATGAAGTGTGATAGCTAAAAAACACAAACATGCACAGAAAGTAAAAATGTCAACATATTTTAGCTTGAATAAGAAATGCGGATACAACCGAGCAAAGATATTTTTCTATCAGATTAGAATATTGAAAAAAAAATAATACAAAGCTGACTAACAAGCTGCCTCCACTGAACCTTCCATGTTTCTTATCTTGCTCAAATGGCCTGACATCTCTGCTGCCAAACATTCAGTGGGCGGCCCAGTGTTTGAGTTCTGAAGTCCAGCCGTAAAGGCACCACATGATGTCCAGTGATCAAAGAGGAGTCTCACCGACCGATACGGCCCATGTTCTGCTTCTGGCAAACCTCCAGCATTCTCCCATGTCATCAAGATTCCTGATGTCGCTGAAGCATTCACACATGGTTCTGTGCAGATATACATTTGTTTAAGATCAAAGATGTCTTCTGAAGCTCAACACTAAACAGGCAACAAACCAAATTATGTTGGTCTTAAACATAATTTTGCTGCGGTAGCAAAAAAGTTATTCTTTGTGCATAAAGTAGAGATAAAATTCTAATTTATGTGCATCCTTTTCACATCTGAATGTCTATTCCTACTATTGAATAAATAAAAATGGATGCTTATGCACACTGGCTCAGTCACTACTGAGAAACTGGGCTTGCAGGCTGTTTCTCCCCTGCTGGTCATAAAAAGCTGGGAATAAAATCAAGAAAAGGGAATAAAATTCTGAGGCCTGACTGCTAACGGTGAGCTTCATCAGTAACAGCATCACAAAACAAAACAATTCTGAATTAGATCTTGTAGCAGGATTAAACAGACTCCAGAGCATATCATTACCCTGTGACAGAAAAATATTAGTTTACCGCAGCTCCTTTTAGCTAAGGTGAGACTCTTTTCCAAACTTCCCCCCGAAGGTAAAGGACAGTTTGCCAAGTCAGCAGAACCAGATCTGAGCCACATGTTATCCTGACAGCATGCTGCTCACCAACTGCAAGCCACCTAAGCTCTTTGTTGTGCATTTCGGTGATAAATGCAACTCTTTATAGAATACAAACATGCTTTCAGCAATTAGACAATACAAAGCCTTACAAATCCCCACACTGACAAGAAAGCTAAACACTGCACCCACAGGGGAAGTTGCATAATTTACACTACAGGCAAGAGGAAGATCTGCTACAAATTACTATTTTAAAACTGTGTGCATGAGACTTTTTACATATTAGTTGAAGATCCTTTGATTCTCTCTCTTGTGGCAGCACTTCAGCTATGAGATTAGAAATTAGAAGAGCAGTGATCTCCTGGTGCTTCATCTGGCTCAGTTTGATAGTAAGGCGCCTGTAGGGGTCTTCACAAGACAGCTTCTAACACTGTGGGTTTTCTTCAGTAATGACATCCCACAGATTGCGTAACTCTGCCACTGTACGGCCCCCAGGCATCAACTCTCCGCTACTGTAACCAAGAGGCTGTCATTGACTCCCATCCCCCTCTTTCTCTCATATACACGCAGTGTGCTCTCACAGATAATCGCACACATGCTGCACGCTCAAAGTCCCATTGTATCCAACGAGCTCTGAGGAGGCATGAGCTGGCTGCTTTCACACTCATGGTTTCAATGTACAGTACACACAAAGAAACTCATGAGTAAAGCTCAGAACAATGCTTTATTGGCTGGAAAAAAAAAAAAAAAGAAGCAATCACGAGACGTTGTGATCTTGCCTTAGACACTGCGATCCCACGTGTTTTACAACACGCCAGCTGAGTCAGGAGATTTTTCAACAGAAAACAGGAAATCAATACATTTGTCAATTCTACTCACACACGAGAGATAGCTCCAAATACAACAAGAAGAAAACTCTTACTTGTGAAAGTTAGGGCAGTTTATGTCATCAGATAGGGACCGGTTTTAGTTTAAAATTTTAAATTGCTTATTTTACTGTGGTTTTTCTGGGTAATTTAACCCAGGATCTGAAGAAGTCTGATATATATCTCCTATTAATATTAATAGCAGGTGCAAAGAAAGCCATAACTCGCAGGTGGCGTGATGTGGAACCACCATCATTTTTGGACTGGAAGGACATAATTGAGGAAATTTGTGCAATGGAGAGACTGACCTTTTCATTAAGACTTGCCACTTATAAATACAATAAATACAGGAAGAAATGGAACAGTCATCAGAGCTCGACACCAATTGTATAGTTAATGTAATTACCTACTTTTTTGTTGATGACTCAACTGCTCATGTCAAACTAGTTGCTCTGTAATTTTTGTTGGAGGCGGGTAGAACTGTTCAATGTATGTACACCGTGTTCCAAATTATTATGCAAGTGATATTTTCTCAGATTTTCTTAAATGGTCAATGCAAATGATGGCCAGTATAATTTTCAAGTCATGAACTATTACAGCATAAATACAATTTTACTGAACAAAGCTCCCCATGTGAACAGTATATTTTTCAAAAAAAAAAAAAAATCAAAATGCACTGTTCCAAATTATTATGCACAGCAGATTTTCTAAACATTTTATGGATTATGAATAACAGAGTTATTGATCTCTCTCTTTCCCATTTTGCTTGAAATCTGTGGCCTGCTTAATAATGTGGAACATCCTTCTTAAGTAGATTTTCTTTAATTGAGCTCATCAGACAAACTAATCAACCCAGCTCTCTGAAATTATAGTGATTCAAAGAGCCCTGACACACAATACCATCTATAAATTTAATAGCACAACAAAAATTTTTATCTTTGACACTTAAATCCAATTTGCATAAAAATTTGGAACATGGTGTATGTGTATCTCTAAAACTGCTAAAATGACAAAAATAAAGTATTAAAAAAAAAAAATTTAATTGCTTGCTGTCTCTTATTAAAGGATTAGAAATGTCTGTTCTATCTATTTTGACTGGGAAAAAATAAAGACTTAGAGCCTAAATCCATTAAAGAACAAAACAGAAAAAAACAATTCATCTGTGCTGCATAAGCAGTAAATAAATGCTTCAGTCGCACATCAAACTCTTCCATCCACACAGCTAGGATCAACTCCATGACTCCAATAAAGACTCATGAGAATACATCTATAAATCCTCCACTAAAATAACTTAAAAGGAATTTAAAACTGGTTCCTAATAGAAAACATTCATAGACATATTGGCAGAGCATGTGTGCTCACATATGAGTTGCATTAGAGACTTTGGTTGTTCTTATGATAAAGATTTGAAAAGTTGGGAAAACTGATGCATAAGATTTCTGTACATTTCCCTGCCAAAGCATTCATGCCACTTAAACAAAAACGTCATTGGACTGGAAGGAATTTTTTTGTTTTCAAAATGTCTAAAGTAAAAATCTAAACAGGATAACATAGATGCCAATCTATTTAAATCTATTCAAACCCTTAGTAATCTGATGCTCCTAAAAAAGGCCGATACAACAAACCCTCATTAAAGGGTACGAATAGAGTACAATTTAAATCCAGTTCTTTCATGAAGGCCTCAGAGGTTCAAGAGAACATTAATGAACAAACAATATCATAAAAAAGAATTTAATAGCTAGAATAGCATAGTCAAAGTATAAAGCTACATTTAATTGAGAATTTCCTAGTTCCAAGACTAGGAAATTGCCTATTTTTCTAGTCTTGGAAAATTGCCTTTAGGAAAAAAGATATCTACTCTGACTGCCTTTAGGAAAAAAGACAGACTAGACAAAGGCTAGGCATAGATGGTAGAGACATACTCCAAATAACTTATGGCCATAATTAAAAGGACAGGTGGTTCTACTAAGCTTCAGGAAGCTGAACATAGGAACATTCAAGTCTTTAATAAAAAACACACTAAAGTTTGTGGTTGTAACAATGCAGATTGCGAAAAAGGTCATGAATACTCATTATCTTGAGTACTTTTTCAAGGTACTGTAACTGAATACTATAACATTTTATACTGTCATCATAAGGAGGCAATAAAGCCTTTGTTACACATGGTTGCAATAAGCAGTGTAGTGGTTGCTAACCAGACAACGCCTTAAATAGGAAGACAAACAAACCAAATGAGTCTGCCAGAAAAAGTGAGAGGAATGTTGTAATCTTTCTTTCATGTCAGCTTGTAGTAACTGTATCTTCTCCAGAAGGGGAAACAGGCCTGTTCAAGCAACGAGAACATGGTTTTTAATGAGCCGGAATTCATTCGATCACTTTCAAGAATATAATAATAAAATGCATATAAATACATAAATAAACCCAATGTAAAAAATAAATAAATGTGAACATTTTCTGAACATGTGGTCAAATTTTGCTATTTTAGGTCAAGATGTGTTAAAATAACAGATGGATTCCAAACTTACTAAATAATAGACTAAAATCTTCCAGATGTGTCTGGCCATTGTTCAATGATTCATACGATGTTACTCCAAATGCTTAATTTAATTCCATTGGAGTGGTGTCAATTTCCCGTCCTCTGGGCCCTGTGTTAACCAACTTCTAGATCTGACTCTGTTTAAGCTCTGCTTAATATTGAAATGTCTCACTTAAATCTCAACTTGAGTTCTTAGCTGCAAAAACACCAGTAAGCTACACATTTAAATTTGTGAAAGTAATAATAAGAAAGGTATATTCTGCAACCTAAATTTGCTCTAAGCCAAGCAAAAAACTAAAGATCTAACAAGGTGAGCATTACAAGCTGTGAACATTAATCATTTCCACATGAAAAGTGAAATGACTCATCAGTAGATAAATTGAAAGAAAGCCTTTCTTCTAAAATATGTAGCTAACTTCTGAGCTGTAGTGTTAGAGTAAAAGACCTCTTGAACACAATAGATAAATATTGAGCAGCTTTACTACCTACAAAGTAGTGTTTCAAGTCAAACCAAAACAGTAATGTCTACAGCTGCAGGGTATTGATGGGAACTGTCACACACAGCTGCTGGAAGAGACACATCCTAATGCTATTCTGTTTGGTAAGTCACTTATATATGTATCAATCGGTGACATTTATCCTGTACAATCCAATGGAAAAAGAAACATTGTTTAAAAAAAACTAAGTATTTAAAAAGGTCGAATTCCCTGGTCGTGCAAGTAAATGCACCTTTAAACTAAATTTGTTTAATCACCTTTCTTTTGTTTGTTTTAGATTTTTTTTCCTTCTTTTACAGTGGTCCACCATGCCACATCCTGACTAAGTCACATATGTTCACCCTGCCTGCAAAGGTTTTTCAAATCTATCAAGTTGTGAGGACATCTCTTGTCCACAGCCCTCCTCAGGTGACTTCAAGGATTTTCTATCACATTCAGTTCTGGGTCTATACTAGACCAATGTAAACCTTTGTTTTTCCCCACAATACATTCTTTTAATTCATCTGATGTGTGCTCAATTTCATTGTCATGGTGAAAAATGAAACTCCACTCAATCTTTCACTTTCGAGTAGACACCTGATTGTTGGGTCAAAATGGACTGCTATTTGAAACTTCAAGTAGGTGTGAAGACTGCAGGCTGAACTTTAAATCACAATGTTTTGAGGTTTGTTTTCTGTTTTAATAGCAGAAAACAACTATTAACAATGAAGCTGTAACACAACACAATCCATGTTGCAAACCTGCTGTAAAACGCATGCTATGGAGGAGCTGAGCTGCCTCTGAGTGAATTATGAAAAGTGGGAATGATGACGGCTGCTAAGGAGGAATAATCCACAAACAGAGGGTTCAAAGTTAAATATTCACTCCAAATTCAAATCTAATCCAGTTAAGTAGGACTGACAACATGTCTTTTGGCTGAATTTATTGAGAATGTCATTATCTTGACAGCAAAAATAAACATGCCTGCCTATAAAAATATAACAAAAACACTTAGGCTTGCCATGCTGCAAATGCTGAAACGGTTGCAAACCACAGCAAATGCGGAAGGTGACAGATGTATAGATAAAAGTAATTTAAATTCAAATGCAGAAAGAGAGAGAGATGCTGCTACCTGAGAGGCAGATGAAAGTCATGTAATCTCCCTGGCCACCAGTGGCCAGGAAAGGTATCTTCTTCTTTGTCCTCCTCTTCACCTGTACACCAGCGAGCATCTTCTCATCGTGAGGTGTGAAGAGCTCCTTGTTGATGGCTGACTTGGCACTCATCTCCGACACAGGCAGAAATAAACAGATGAAAAACGATTAAATGGAGGAGTCCAATCTTCACTGAAGAGGAAAAGAGAAAAACAGACACAGCAAATTTAATTAGGCAGAAAGAGGATATTCTGCATTGTGTAAAGAGTCAAATTCTAACTCACACTTCTAAGTCCATCAAATACAACCACTTGATTGTGTATTTTAATGTAATTTAAATAGCATTGTAAGAAGTGCATAAAATAGTCTATTGAGTGTTAGTTTTAGATTATAGTACAACACCCACAACATATACTTGGTTCATCTACAGTATACAATATTTTGTACCAAGTCAAGAATCATAATTGTAAAAATTTGACATTGTCTCCGAAGTGTTGATGTTTGACTTTATAGAAGAAAAAAAAGATTATTGAACCAGAGAACAGGATGAACAATGGTGAGCAACAGTTTTATGGTTTGCCAAAAAAATGTGATTAGCTTTTAAGCATCACAAAACGGGGTGCACATACATTACATTGACATAATTCAGCACTGTGAGGACATGGTCCAAGGACCAATCTCTGGGGAATAACTTTGTCTATTTTAAGGTAGCTGAACATAACCGTTTTGAAATATCACCTCATTCAAACTACTACTACTTTTTATTTAAAAATGGGTTCTAGGTTTTGCTACCTTATTGTGATGGGAAAATTGCCTGCTGTGTTAACAGCATACAGTATTCACATCTCTAAATACTTTACAGAAAAAGCACTGTTCAAGAAAAAACTCAGGCTTGCTGCACCAGCTTTCTGTCAAACCACAAATATTGCAGACATTCTGGCTGCATGTTAGAGTTTGCATATTAACTCAAGGCCAAGTTCTCACTGAAAAAGAAGCAAGAATGGTATTCTTCAATCAGATGTTATATCCTAACTTTTTTCATCAATCCATTTCCAGACATGGTGCCTCATTAACACCATTTCATTCTGTTTCTACAGGAGAAAATCCCTGCTATGTGAAAGCCAGGTTTTTATATATCACAGGTTCAAAATGCTGGTCAGCATCATTAAAAATATTTGCAAACACCAACTGTTGTGTAAAACAGCACTTGTGCAATAAATTAGACTGATGAAACAGTGGGTATCCTGAAGGAAGAACACAAAAGTCCTGATATGGTGTTACTTTTATAGAAAAAAATATGTATGTATATTTAACCAGCACAAAATCTGAAATATCAGAAAAATAAGACTGACCATAAACAAAGTGTCAGATGAATAACTACACATTTAAAATCCACATCTGAATTTTTACACTTTCAACTTGCTATATCTCTTATTGCTACATTAAAACAGAAATGAAAAGTGAAAGAAAGAAAAAGTAAAACAACCCTCTCAACAAAATGAGATGCATTTTTGTTATTCTATTGGAGCCATTCTTCAAATTCCATATAATGTACCGTAGTACATTGTTTTTGTGTTCTGCTCTGAAGGTACTTGCAAAAATTAAATGGCTTCAGCTAAAGCCGTTTGAAAAACTGTAAAGTTCCCCTGCTGCAGAACAGAAATTGTCCCCCCATCATTACACACCAACATCTACAAGTAAATGTATATCTTATAGACAGGTGGGACACATTGGAGACAAAGCAGCAGTATGTTTGATGTCAGGAAATACTATGCTACCTTGGTTTCACTATCTGCAAGTGCAGTATATGGTCATAAAGAAGTGGGCTATTTAGATCTAAATGCCCTCAAGAGTCCCACGGAATTTAATCATTCTCTCAGCCGCAAGCATTCATTCGAGACACATAGCGGCTAACATTATATACCACATATGCCACCTTAGTACTGACAAACCACTCTGTCAGTCTCAACCAGAGGATGAATTACTCTACAGCAAGGCAAAGCAAGGCATACCACTAAACAATCCCCTCATCAAAAACACTTGCTCACATAAACAAAACAGTTTTTACAGGGATATGTTAAATATATGAATATGTTGGTAATTTCTTTCCTTAATTCATTAAATGCAAGTAAAATGGAGGCTAACAGTAGACTGTAGCTAAGCTAACTATGCTGAATGGTTGATAATCTCACACAGTCTACCCACAAAACTGGGTTACAAATTTATACTTTTACCTTTTTCTCTCTCTGTCTCTATTTTTTGAATACCTAACTTTATTGTTTTTCTTAGCAGCATAGTAACTGCCACAGTTGTTCTTGTCTTGTACTGACTGCTGCTGAACACCATTAAGCGCTCCGAGCAGGAATGAACCATGTCATGCAGATCCGGGGAAGTTCAGGGCAAATGTGAGCTTTTTGGTCTGGGAGGGGTAACATTTATTTTTTTACTGCTAAAAACTATTTTAGAAAACACAATATAATTAATTTTGTAATTTACAGGGCCCCATTTTTTTTTTATTCTATGAACAAAAAAATTGTGGAGGGCCCCTGTTGGTCAGGGGCCCTAGGAATTGTCCTAACTTTTCCCCCCTACACGGCGCCTCTGCAGTCTATGCTATACATTGCATCAAATAGTTTTCAAGCATATTGCTGCTAAACTGAGACTGTTCTTGACAAAAGAATGTTAATATATACATGGTGTGGTAAATGGGCGTCCAATCTAAAACTAGTTTTAATGTCTTTCGGTATCAGAACATTCATTTCTTTGACTGCATTATTCACTAGCCTCCCATCAGAGCAGCAGAATTTCACCCCCACATAAAAATGAACCAAAACTTAAAGTTAATATTTACAATCAGTCCCTCAGGCATCTTGTATCCTGAGAAAACAGATCAATAAAGCAATATAAAGTTTTCAGATTGTTTTTCAGCAGCAGACAACCTGCGAGTTTGCTTGCTCTGCACAGCACAGCGGGAACTTGGATCACAGACATCTACGTTTCAAATGACCAACTACACGAAAAGCCAGACAGCAAACTTTGAAATTACATTAACACCGTTGAATTCTTCCTTCTACCTTTCAGAGATTTTTATACAACATAGAACAGTTCCTTACAAGCAAATGTTAACATTGAATTTGCCTGTTAGTAACCAAGCTGCACACAAAAGTTAAAAATCAAAGAAATAACTGGTCAAATCACCCTGGTCTTGTAGCTCCCTATATTACCCCTGAAGCCATCACTAGCACACATCTTCCCTCAGGTGGTCCAGCGAAGCATAACATCAGGGAGAAGGGATAACACGACAGGGACACAAGGAGAAAAACAAGTAGGAATATGAGGAGGAGGGGCCTGAAACCTCCAGGCATTGAAATGTAGCCAGCTAGTGTGCAGCTTATGGTTTGACTTTGTAAAGTCTTACAAAACCCGAACAGCACAAGGCTGAGCAACTGTAGCCAAGGAGCTACTGTGGCAGTGAAGGCAATGCACATACATCCAGCACTGTTTGTCACCCCATTTTCACCTAAAACACTTCATTAACTGAGGTTATATGGTGCAAAGGAGTGAAAGGACCAGTACTTTTTCTTTTGCATTCTTTTGCTCCTCTCTCGCTTTGCGGGATAAAGTTAAATCTGTTCAGACAGTGCTTACTGGTCTATTGAGACCTCACTGGAGTGAGGTCTGTGGGTTAGACTGCACAGTCACTTCTTTAACAAGTACACAGTCCTGCTCTCAAGACCAGGCGAAAGAGAACATAGACTTCAGAAGTGAAGTAAAGATTAAAATGTTTAACTTATAACAGCCAGCACATAGCAGGTACATAACCAAAGTATATTTTAACCATGATCCTTCTGTAATTAGGAAGTGTTATTTAACAAATGGAGAAAATAAATCTGTAAAGGCAAAAGATGACAAATGTTTGAAGTAGATTTGTTTTGATTTTAAATAGATTTTTCTGACCCTGATCCAGCAACGTTTACGTTTTAGAGGTATACGTTATTAGTTATAGGTCCCGACAGAGAGGGTTGTACAGAGTTTTTCAACTTTCAGTACACCCATATTAAAAACTAAGCTGCAAAAATAGAAAAAAAGAGGTCTTTTGACAGTTCTCCATATCTATCAAATTGTGAAGGCATCTCTTTTCATCAGCTCTCTTCAGATGATCCCACACATTTTGTAAGGAGTTTACTTCTGGATTCTAGGTAACTGCAAAAGATAATTTTATTTCTCTCAGGCAGTCATTTTGACTGCACCTCTACTTAAATAAAATTGTTTAGCAGACATACTGACACACTGCTGGTACATAAACAAACACCCAAACATTCTTTCTGGTAAGGCTGCAGTTATGCTAAGAATTACTGTATGTTTGACCAGCAGCGGGAATCAAGCGTGACAGTGACAGTGGTAGAGGTTTTACTTGAAGCTGGGGTTTAAGCTAAAACTGTTAAGGTAATAATATCTGCAGAAAACTTTATCTGAAAGTACAAGACATAATTATTTGTCCAGATAACCTACTAAAAAAATATTAATTGTATTCGTCAAGCTGCTCATATCTACTCCTCCTACACATATTTGGCTGGCTTTGGAAACTTGGGAGAACAAATTAGTTTCTATCATTCTGCACTTAGCTCTCTGAGATGTACCGAAGACATAGAAAAACACTTTGCTACATCTGCAGCCTTTCATGCATGGCTTTCATGTTGACTCAAAAGTTCTGAACAAGACCTGGGGGAAAAACTCCCACAGTTTCCTCGTGTCCATGAAAACAAATATGCAGAGGTTCATGTCAGTAAGAGTAACTGAATGAGTGTAGTCCAACATTACCATATGACTAGATATTAAATGTCACAAGTCAGAAAGCTGAGAAACTATTTTCTCAAAATTTGCTTTTAAGTTTTTAGTGCCAGTCTGTAATACGTCTCCATTTTAGTTATGCAACAGTACAACTCTGCTATAAGAAACACTGAACACTTACAAATTATTTGAAGAAATTAAAAGCATAATTCTATATTTGCTATATCATGGTTTCTGCTCATGAGAGGCACAAGCCTCAAATGTGTGGGATCATCTGAAGAGAGCTGATGAAAAGAGATGCCTTCACAATTTGATAGATGTGGAGAACTGTCAAAAGACCTTAAACTCAATCTCTTCAGCTCATTCTTAGGATATCCCAAGCTGTTTCCAGACCAGAATGAATAAATAGTCCCTCCAGCAATTCCTGAAGTCCACCTGCGAATCTCCAAAGAGAGGAGCCCTGGAGGAATCCTGATCAGATACCAAACTACCTCAACTGACTCCTTTTGAAACGCAGGAACAAGTTCTGAATTTTTCCAGGACTAAAAACCTTCCTCGACCTATTTATAATGTGGAGCTCAGCCAACATACAGCAAAAAACTAATTTCAGCCACTTGCCTGAATAACGCATGCAGGGCAAGAAGTACATATCTTCTCTTTAAAATTAGATGATAATGAATGCTTTTCTGCTTAAATCTTCTATTTTGTCTGGGAACACAGATCTCTACCCACTGCAACAGATAAGATTCTGTTTAAAACAAATTTTTTTTGTTTTTTTTCCATAACCGTCATGTTTTAAAAGAAGTGTTACACCAAACTTTATGAATAGATTAAACTAGAACTGATTACCACCCCCACACAACCCAAGATGGAAAACCCCTGGAAAATATTGTAATATTTCCCCTAAGATTGACTGATTTCACTGCTGTATTATGACATAAACCCCACAAAACATTGCAACATTCAATATGAGTGGATGGATTTGACTGCTGTAAAGTTATCAGAAGATGTAAGCTCTAATTGAACTCAAATATTAAAGGAAACAAAGTAATTTCTGGGAATATTCAGCCATCAGAAACGTTCAGCACCCTCCAACAACAAAACACCATGGGAACCATTAGGATTAGGTTCATCCCAAATGTACAAACTCCCTACAAGGACAAGTTTCTTGTGTAAGCATCCACTGTTGATCTGTTTTGGCATTTGTTTCTGTAGCTCAAACAACTGCGAAAAAAAAACACAAACAAAGATGGCACTAGCAAACTACTCATATTCCTGAAAAAAGGTTCCTGCAGTGGAAATGCACCTTAAGCAAGTGTTCAAACATTTTCCTATTTGGAAAG
Organism: Brachyrhaphis roseni; assembly: GCA_903066815.1. Taxonomy (NCBI): domain Eukaryota; kingdom Metazoa; phylum Chordata; class Actinopteri; order Cyprinodontiformes; family Poeciliidae; genus Brachyrhaphis; species Brachyrhaphis roseni. Next base: position 23,452 of record CAEFZY010076440.1, read on the forward strand.
ACATCCTGATTGTATTTCAGAAGTCATTTTTACTTTTTTTTTATTGAGTATATACTCTGTTTAACCCAGAGAGACATGCCTCTCCTTTTTATGTAGCTCAGAATTTGTCTCAGATTTTCTTTTTACTTTTCCAAATAGCCTTATTATTTTATAGAGAAAATCTGCTAAATTTCCATTGCACCGTGTTGGACAAAAGACAAACAAAGATGAGTACTGGGGTGCATTGTACATTACATTAAAAAAAAAAATCTAAATCCTTCAGAGGAATAGAACTCCATTAAACTAACATACTGAACAAGACCAGAGTCTTTTCCCTTAACAGAAAAAAAAACAAAAAAAAAAAACACATTGAAAGAATTCATTCAGTGACTCAGTCGATGCTGAAGGTATAAAGCTGAGAAGGATGTGGGCTAAGCATGCATCATTGAAAAGCATGCCAACCCCCCAAATGAGCTCATTGTTTACACCTTATAGCAGTAAAACATTTGAGACTGAACTGGGTAAATAGTAGAAAAACCAAATGCAGTGCACTTACTAACCGATACCTCAAACAGTGCTGGGATCATTACCACAATGACTCTGTTATATGGCGAGGCCACAGCATGAGGCATTAACAACACAAATGTGAAAGTGCATTAGGCAGATGCAACAAATGTATGTCTGTGTATGCCCACAATAAATAGCACACACAGGAGCATGTGCCTGGAGAGGAAAAAATAGCTACAACTCTGAGGTAAAGATGCTGCATATCTTTATGTTGTTAATTTTATATTAAATGCATACAAAAAAAAAAGATGACTTTCAGACATTCATAGAAAAAGGAAAATCACTGTTGTAAGACAGGAATGGTGATTTCAGCCTCAGAGATTTTGCTTCCTCCAGGGCCTCAAATATCAGTGTCAATTTGTAGGAAAACAAGCACGCCGAGTACACTCTCCCTTTTCTCCATAAACTGACATAGAAGATACATTTACTTCTGCCCACAGGAAAATGTTACCAAATGACTTTAAGTCATGAATATGCAAGGACAAAGCCAGCTGAACAGGTGACATAACGATGACTGTAAGTGGACAAAGAAGTATGGGGCATAATATACGGTTATGTTTTATGGCTTACCAGAGCAAATTAGCCCCTGGTTTCCGACATGAAAAGAAACAATTTATCATTTCAAGTGGGTTAAGTAGTTTTACTGAAGAGAGGTACACCTAATCTGACTTTGGTATACACATGAACACATCCATATATTGCAATAAATTTGAATATTTAATTGTGTTAATGTTGCTGATTGTGTCTAACAGCTAGTGGAATCACAGAATGGAGTTTTTCAGAAATTTTGAGTAAAGCACAAGATTAATAAAAAGATAAATTAATAGAAAGTTGAGTGGTAGGAAAAAAAATAGCTAAACATAAGAAGGTTCTAATAGATAACCACAGTTTCTAAAGGATTGTGAAGCACTATTTTGCACAAGGGTCCTCTATTCAGATAGAAGATAAAAGTTTGAACTGATTTGGAAATTAAGATCCCAAAGTTTGGAGGATAATTGGAGAAATACAAATTGCTTGAGGTCCAGTTGAAATGTTTCCACAGTGCGTAATGATTTAGAAGAAAATGCCATGTGCTGATGTCTTTCCAATTTGTCTAAATTCAGTGAAGCCAGTTAATGCTGCAATACCTTATGCTTCCCTTTGCAGATAAGCTTTATTTTAATGCCATTTCAATTTCCCAGCAGGACTTAGCCCCTGTCAACACCACCAAATGTACCAATACCTGGTTTAATGTCCTTGGTCATCACTGCACTTGATTAGAGCCAGTACTCTGGCTTGACATAATCCCCATAGAAAGTCTATGACAGGTTGTCAAGAGGAAGATGACAGACACCAGAGCCAACAGCGCAGACAAGACGAATGCCGCCTCTGAAGCATCCCAGGCTTCCTTAACACCTCAGCTGAGACACTGAATGCTTTCAAACCCCATGCTACACTGATGCAGAAATTCATGTGCACATTTTTTTTATGAAGTGAATTTTGGGTTTTCGTGCTGTTAACCACAATAATAGTAAAAATTGTACTAGTATAATGAGTTAATAAAATTTGATCTCCAGTTTTGTAAAATTGCATTGATAAAATAACTTTTTAGGCACCTGAATGTGAATTCTATTCTACTTACATTAAATCTACTGATGAAATGCAATAAACTTCCCTAATAAAACATAAGTCTATAACCTCAAATTGCAACTCATTAGACCACTAATATTAAATTGAGAACGCAATGCATTCAATTTTGCCTTAAACAATTTCAAGTTAAAACCGTGATTGCAGGAAAACAGTGCCGTTATTGTGAAGTGGCAGAAGCCCAGCCTACAGTAATAGCAATGAACTATTCCGTTTGGACAACACCCAGATACAATTTGGGCTGGCAGGAATTGTTCACTGTCTGGGACATTTTTCATTCCAAGTCACATTTTTGACAGGGACATCTCTCTGTCTGTGCAAATAGTGGATGATTAAAACCCGGGCGCTAGAATGTAGTACGTCAAAGGAGCGTGAAAACCTGCATAGATGATGAAGACTAAAGCATTGAGGTATGGCTGACCTTTAGGGATTCCCTGATTAATTATTAACGCGAATTATACGTTGTTTGTTAAAAACAAAGAACGTAAAAAACAATGACGACTTTCTCAGCGTCTTCTCCGAAGCTGATAAAGAATATCGACAACAATTGCTCATAAAGTCTACAGTGCGAGGTTCACCAAGTTTCATTATTAAGAAACACCATCACGCGCACTGTCAGTAGGTGAGCGCGTGCATTCGCTCAGGAATCACCGCAAAGTGGTAGAAAGGTTGCTGACGCAGTTGCGTGTTAAACAGAAAGCGAAGATAGAAAAACACAAAATAAAGTTTTGCCATTTTCTTTTGGGTAAAACGTCGTGCCTACATGCAGTTCTTCGGCAGGTGCAAAGCTTCGCGGAACTCACCTGACGTGTAAAAGCGAGTCCCTTACTTCCACGTGCGGACCTCTAATCCCTCGCTTTATGGATCCAGCTGTCACTGCTCACCCACTCCTTACTTTCTGTAGCCTCTTCCTTATTGGTAGCTGTCTCCTCAAACTAAATGGTAGCATTTCGTGTTTGACATCGCGTCGACTTCACGTCTCTGATAGCTGTTGGTTTCTTAGCGGCTGGAGGAGAGTTTTTTTCTCTCTCTCTCTCTCCCCTCCTCTGCTGCGAAGCCAGCCAGTGTCTGACTCTGGTTTCTGGCTGTGAATGGGAAACCAGTAGCAGATTTGCCAGTCACACAAACATGCACGCCAATCACGTAGACTGTGGCACAACCCCACGCCTGGATGTCAGCAAATAGTTTCAGAAGCTTTCTTTAAGCTTACTTTTTTATTTTTGATTAAAGATGGGCAAAATACATCTACTTCTAACTCTACTTCTAGCTTTTCATCTATTAACTAGATAGAAAATAGCTTTACCAGTGGCGGTTCTTACATTAATGTTGCCCCTGGATGGGGGAACTCCTCTTCCTCATATGGCATATACTTGAAAAAAAATAAATAGTGTAAAACAGCACATGAATTGTTCAGTTTTAAGAAATATAATCAAACTGACGTCTAGTCACGCTTTTCTTTAATACTAATCTTTAGTAAACCCTAAAGATTAGCTTTTTACTATTTTTAAAAATATCTTTTTTTCATACATGTTGGGAAACCAATATTTTTTTATGCTGCTGAATTACTTTAATTTTGATTAGTGATCGGTTATACTGGTGCCAAGCCATGCTGTTAGGCTCTCTTATTCAATGTAATTTAACGTAATCCAGGTTTGATCTAGCTTTATAGCTTACTTTTCCTGTTTAACTCAATCATAAGGTGTTCTTATCCAAAAAAAAAAAAAAAAAAGGAAAATGCTATTTTGGGTTTTTCACAAACAGGTTTCATCAATCCCAAGAGTTTTATGAGTTTTTATCAAATATATTCAGAATGGAAACCCACAGTCTAAGTTTGACTAGTTTTGGTATTTTAAATTATGAACTTGGAGATGAACAAATGCAGGCCAGATTCCTTCAAAACAATCAAATGGTCTTCTAATTAATATAAATTACTACATGATAAGCCACATCGCTTTGTGTTTTGTCCTACTGAGCGGGGCATTCTCTACATACTTAGTTCACCTGAAAATAAGAAACGCATTTGAAGTAATAAACATCATATGAAACTTTCCACCATTGATAAATATGTTTGTTTTTGTTTTGTTTGTTTTTTTTTGCTTTGAGTGCTGCTGTTGACACTGACTAAGGACAATATTCCCTACATCATTAAATACTACTGCTAAACATTGCTTTGCTTCAAACATACAACACCTTTTAAACTAGAATTTCATCATGTTGACATCCTGCATAAGTACACAATAAAAATATGCTTTCAATATATGTTTTTATTTTTACTGTTTACGTCCACAACACTGAAGCACTCAGACTACAGTGGCCACAAAACTGAGTTTCCTATATTCAAGTTACATCTTTGGGAAGGCACCTCAGACAATTTAAGTCTGGATGATGTGTGCCAATATAACTGTAGTGGTACTGAAACAGAGAACTATTCCTGGGTGTATGACTCAACCTCTAAATATACTATATATAATAATAGTAGGCAATTCACCACCAGTCCACAATGTCACTTCACAGTAACTGTAACTTTTCCTGAAGCCATCTTAAAAGTAAACACAGCTCAACTACTGCAGCCACGTCTTGTAGCTTGTCACAAGACTTGTTTTATTGTCACTTTATGTTAGTTGTATTAGTTATCGCCGCGTTAAAGGTAATTAATATAACCGCTAACACTCTTCCTTCATTGCTCAGGCTTTACTCGGAGTAGCTTTCTGACTAGTCTAGCTTCGTTCAGGCACTAGTTTAGACTTGCCAACACTACCTGAACATTTTCAAGCTTTGCTTATTTTTGGACCAGTGGGCGATACCAATATAACAAGGCTGTCAGCTGGAGACATCTACATTACATCAGAAAACAAATCTGCTGGAATTAACAGAGAAATGCACATAAACCGGTGTGGGAGATTTTGTCCAGGTGGTGTTTTGATTTTTAGGCTGTGAGTCAACCGAATTCCTCCCCTGATTGATGACGCTCCATTCCCGACCTCTTCTGACTTTATTGACTGACACAGACACGACGGCTGCACCTGAAGAAACTCTTGTTTTATGTGTTTCAGGTTGTTGTTTGGTTTTTTTGCCTCTGGCTTATTATGTGTGAGAAGGATCTGAAAAGCTCTGGGAACTGAAACTATTTCCTCATACATTAATAAACATTAGGTGATCACAAACTTAAATCATATAGTTTAAAAAGCTGTCTGAATCAGTTATGCTTTCACAGCTGTGCAATTGACAGATGAGAGGCAGTTTTGCTCTGGTGAGTACAGTGTATTTACTTTCATTTCATAAATAAATAAAACCAATAGATGAAACTGACTTGGCAGATGGGAGATCCAATAATAATATCAGAATTTTACTTCAATTTCTCTGGAAACGCTTTAGACTTTGTTGTGTTTTTTTCAATTCCATTCACTGTAAGCTGTTCAGCCATCTGGTGCTACATAAGGACATATTTCATTCCAGGAATTTGGGATTGAAGTACACTTTTGTAGGGTCTCCTGAGACCACCTGAGACGTTGCATATTTTCAGACAATTGCCTTCGACTTACAGATGCTTCACTACCGAGAAGAAATCCTTGTTGGAGGGGAAACGCTTAAGTGCTCTTGCAACGAGACCTGTGGGGCAGCAGCAGGAAGGTTTTCCACCACTGTAATGCTGAACTTCACCTCCGAACTCCCCGGCATGAAACACTTCTGCCATAATGATTCACTTTTTCCAGGTGGACTGAAAACGAGTCGGTGGCCCAAGAGGGGCTTGGGGAAATGAGGCAGACACAAACCCACACAAGCTGCGTGGCCTCCAAGAGCAGTAGCTGTTTCCTGCTGGTGAGTTAGGGATTTCAGGCATGACTCTCTCCCCAGAGAGAGCCTGGTCAGTGATTTGCCACAATGCAACTGAACCACAAGATTTTCTGGGGTACTGCCAGTCCCAATAACAACTTAAGATGGATTGCATAACAGGCATGTTGAAAGTTTGGCTTTGGCCATTGCTCAACTCACTGCTGAGGTTAGCAATGAGGTTGGGATGCATGACACATCCCACAGCCTGGAACACCCTCAGAGTTATGTCTGTGTGATTTGAAGTTTCCAAGTTGTGTTGTAGTGCTGAAATTTGTTGGGGAGGGAAACAGAGATGGACTGTGGACCAATCACAGCTCTCTTGGGGAATTATTTGGTGATAAAAGGACAGACATTGTTGGTTGCCTGGTGGAGGTGATGTGCTGCCTTGTGTGGTGGTTCTGTGCCTCGAGGGGCTTAGAGTCTATGAGGTTCACTTTACAAGCACACACTTTGAGTCCAGACATCAGCCTGCATTTCTTCTAAGTGTAATAGATATGATTGTAAGTAATAATTTCCACAAATGGATTTCATTATCTTCGCAATGTTCAATTCGTTCAACAGCTATAACTTTCCGGGTTGTAGTCGACCTCATATCATACGCTTGTAATGACTCCAAATGGATCTGGAGAACTTATTATTTCACTGTTAGTCCCTTCTCCATTCATAAAACAAGGGAAGGAGGAGGTGGAAAAAAAACTTTTGGCAATTCTGTGTTCGCGTGTCTTGGCTACATATTCCGTCCCTCCCTGTCTCTGTATGCTCTCTTTATCTCTTCCACGAAAATTACACAAAAAAAATATATAAACATTCTTCCAGCCTTTCAGTTTTTTAGATTAACGTAGCTGGTGGAGCCTGATGTGATAAAAACAAGGTGCCTCAGTCTAGGGTGAAAACAAATAGATCTGATGATAGAGGAGGGAAACAGTGCAAGGAGGACCTTTACTCCGATTGTCGGCTGCTTCGTGTCTTCCCACAGGGCCAGGTGTTTGCCATACTCTCACAAACTCTTTATTACAAACTGCTTCCCCTTCTCTGTGTCTCTGCTGCACTAATCAAACATTGGAATCATGTGGTTTGCTGCTTATGCTGCACTTAGCAGCGTAAGCAAGAGAGTGGTTTCAGTGTTGCATGACAGTTCACAGAAGAAAAAAAACATGTCTTTTTGGAAAGACAAAGTCTAACATATTCTGCGCCTTTTTTCGAAATGTTGCTATAAGTGCATTTTTAAAGGAGAATATCTAACATCTGTGTGAGTCCACAAAACTGACGCTTTTGAAGGAATAGGCCATGTATTTATGGTAGGAGGCGCCTGAAAGTCCCTGTTTAGATTTTGCTTATCAAACAGTAAAATTGTTTGCATTCATGTGCATTTTGCAGCTGTCCTTATAAGAACTTGTTTCACCTCTCTGAAACAGAGTGATTATTTGTAGTCGGTGTTAAACAAGAAGCCGCAGAGCTGGTATTGATTTCTACTCAGCGTCTAATTACATTAAAGAAGCTGATCCGCTTCTGATTTTACATATTTTTATGCAGCAATATGTTGTCTTTCTACTTTGATATTGTCAATTTATGCAATAATGCCCATTATTTCTAACCTATGAATGTGTTTGAGCTTATGAAGTTACATAAAGTAACCTTTTCAGAAAAAGCAAATCTAAGTGGTAATCACACTGTTACATAAATACCACTACTGTGCTTAACTGCTTAGTTGAAAAATATTTGTGCATGATTTTTTTTTTCTTTTGTAAAAATAGAAAATTATAGCATATATTGGCATTCAGCCCCTACTATTCTGATACTTCTAGTAAGTAAATATGGCTCACCAAAGGGTAGCACAATCTCAATATAAAAACAGCTGCTCAGTTAGCAGGGATAGCGAAGTTTGTCAGAACTGATGGATGAAGCTAATGATAGGGCAATCCTAGAATAAAACCTGCCAGAGACTAAAGAAAAACCTGTGGTTTCCATTTTGGCAGGAAGACAGCAAAGATACAATCAGAGGTAATGATGGGAAATGGCATAGATCTAAAAACGCGGTCAAAGTTCAGACAGAAAGATTTTAAAAATCGCTCTTCATAAATGCTTTCCACCCAGTCTGACCGAGTTATTTCGCAAGAGTTTTGGTCTGTAGATGTGTGAAACTGATTGAGACATGTAGTAAAAGCGTTGGACCTGTAATGGCAGCAGAAACATTGTTCTGCAGAATTTTCAAACAGAGGAGTTGTATGCAGATATTGCACATTTCGGATTTTAAATTTCCATTTTGAAAAAATGGAAAAATCACGTATCATTTCTTTCAACAAAGTACTACTTTGCATTTGACAATCGTGAAATCTCAATAAAATGTGACAAATGTGAAAAGGTTCAAGGTATGAGCAACCTCGCTGTGTTAAAATGATTTTAATTCCAATTGGTAGATGAAACTGGGAATTATCACCAGTTTTATGATCATATTCATTTATTGTTGCTGTTATTAGCAGAACAAATTTCACTTATTATTACCAAAAGGTGAAAAGCTCAAGCCCATTCACTTTTTAGACCAGTTGATTGGTGCGTATTAATTCGCATCGACCTTAAAACCTTTGAAGATCAGAGAAAAGAAACTGTTTCTGTGCTAAATATGCAAAGGATGCTTCAGTGTGTGTCATGCATGTAAATATCTTCATTTTGCATTACATATTAGCATTATAATAAACAGCATCAAAGTAAGTAGTACTACATCAGGACTGTGGGCTGTTTTTGTTATTTGCTGAACAATAGGCGTAGGGAGTGCATTTGTGATAATCATAAATGAAAACCTAAGTTACCACCATCATAAAGCACCGATGCAACAGTTTCTCTGGATATTGAAGAAATCGTTCAATATCTAATTAACCTGTTGCCTAACTTTATATTTTTACTGGTGGTAGAAATATTACTGTACCAGGACAGCTGTCATATTGCACAGAGCCTCTGTGAATGCAAACTGTCAAGCTTTTCAGATTTTCAATTTGAGCTCCCCAGGTTTATGTTTGCGGTCGCCGTCCGCAGTGGCAGTTTATGTTTGTTCAAGTCCCACCCAAACACATTCCCACTACCCCATTCTGCAAAATACAGTAACTTTTCAATACATAGCAGGAAACATTGAGAGATAAAAGTATTTATGTGTTTAGTTTAGTCTTATCCATTAAAAATATTTCATAGATTACTTGAATTTATGTTATGCTTTTAATGTTTATTTTAATCCAAGATGTTTCAAATGCCACAGAAGAGTTTTATGTTTTCAGAAACAGAGCAAAGTCATGATTTGACTAGTCTAGTATTTTGGATTTTTAACTGGAGAACAAATGTGCAGATTCTTAAAAATAAACACCCATAAAAATAGTCCTTTAATATTGTGCCAACTTGGATATTGCTGTATTTTCCTACCACGGGATATATAAACCACCAACAAGGAACTGGTTTTGGCTGATATGACAAATAACTTTTTTTTAAGTGCTAATTGAGTCCCACTGACCAAGGTGCCCTGACTGGAGAGACACAATTCAATCAAAAACCACCACTGGTTGTTCTAATGGTAAGTGACTCTCCACACCAGATTCAAGTTTTTTGTATCCTCTAAAATATTTTGATCCAAAATTGTTCATATTCTCATCAACTATCCAGCCTCTCTTAATGGTACCACTACCACAATGTTCAGGGTGATATGAAGAGTTGGCTGTCCCTCACATAGCCTGTTGTAATTTTGCTGTTTTGATGTCTGTATATTTGAGAGTTTACTGTTAGACTTGATAATGCTTTTACTTTACACAAGAATACTTATGTTATGCCAGCTCATTCCTGCCTTAATTGGTTCTGCTGGACTCTATCTCTTTCTCATGTTGCATTTGCTTGCCTCCCGACTGTGTTTAGCAGGAATCTTCTCTGCCCTGTGGTCTGTTTCATCTCACTGGGAGATAATCAAACACCTAATATGGGAAATAGAAGAAGAGAGCTCCCTGGGTACCACTGAGCAAATATTTCCAATTATTTTATGCTGAAAACGCAGGATTGGAGATATGACCACAAAGGTGAAAGACAAATATTTTAACAAACTGGTCCCAAAAAATGATAATTTAATCAATAGTCAGGACATAAATGAACCCTAAAATGCAAGGACTATGATTTTATCTTAAGAATTTTATACATTGAGACTAGTTTCTTAATAGCTTCAATTTCTCAAAGAAATAAAAGCCTGACACCACCTAATAAATCTTTTATAGCCTCTAAATCTCTCCATTTCTAAAAAGAAAAACTGATACTAGTTCTTGAATATAAGATTATTGAACAAATTTTTGCTGAATTTGGTTTCATCTACCTGAATGTGTCAACTGAATAAGCACCAAGTGCTCACTTCACGCTCCAGGCGATGACAAGTTCGTGCACTATCATGAAAAGACAAGCAATAAAGCAATGTGACATCCCTGTTTGCACTCAACATATTCCCTAGCAAAAACAGCCTTTTAAATTGCATTAAGTCAGCTACAAAACAAGATTCAGCCCCAACAAAATAGGTTTTAGGGCACGAGGTAATGCAAATTACCCAATTTTGTGCTACAGTGCTTAAAGCCAAAAAGGTCCTCAGGGATAAATGAATTACTCTCGAAAACAACTCCCACAGCAAACAGCCCGGGATCAGATTCAACTTCCCGAGTTGGAAGACACTGAGCATCATATAGCATTAACTGCAGTTTCTTTCCATCAACAAAAACCCCTTCTACTCACAGTTGTGTTTGTATGTATTTACACACAAATCTTGTGTCCTGCAGAAAGTCCCAAAGCACGCATGTTGGCTTGCTCTGAGCTCCATTTCATCTCAATAAACACCACGTGACATGATCTCATCAGCTCAGAGGAAACCCTCCCGATCTGACATTAATGACAAAGTCGAAATTTCTATAACAGCTTGTGTGATGTCCCATAAGCATAGCAAAACTGACAAGGTGCTGAACCTTTACTTTGAGGGTTCTGGAGGCAGATGGGAAGCAGCTGTGCCAGATGTTGTCATGTAGTGAATGTTCTAATGCTAGTGTAAAGATGAGCAGGTAGGATAAGTTCTTTAGGAAACATAATCGAAGCTTACCTTTAAAAAAAAAAGCTCTGAAGTTAGAATCCTGACAATATGTGATGATCTCTTACAAATAAGACTTATCTGGTATCTTGGGAAAGATACCAGATAAGTCAATTAGCCACGAAATCGGAGATGACTTTGAAAGTGCTTTCCAGCTGTGTGTCACCTTTGGACAACGCAGAACCTTTTCCAGATCCTATAAACTCCGTTTAGCAGCCCTGGAGAGGTCACTGTGACATCAACAGAGGAATCTTGGCACTCATTGGTGTTTAGCTCAGTCTAAACATTTTCCATGAAAGCATCTCTAGACTCAACTGTGAAGATAATAGGAATGACGTATGTGTGGAACTGCTTGGCCCCATGTCATGAAACTGCTGGGGTCGAGTTGTGTTTCAAATATCTGCAAGAGTGAAGATCAGCAGGGGAGAGGCTAACCACAGAAAAGCTGTGGGTTGAAAATGCAGACCTGTCACATGTCAATGTGTTAAGTCCAACTAAATATTTGAGTCTTTTGGTTTTTTGAAGCCACCTCTACACAATACCTAACACCAAACTCCACATTGTCCTCCAAGTTGCTATGTTTTTGGGTCAATGATAAAAACAATATGGTATCTTACTTATTGAACTTTTTCTACATTGTGTCACTCTGCAAACTTTAATGAATCTTAGTGGGGTTGGGGTACAAGATCGGGATGTCTCAGTATTTATTCTGTATTATTTGCATTAAACGTTTTACGTTTGAATATGTATTCAAATGTAAGACGTTTGAACATTTATCCTCTTTCTTTCACTTCACATCTATGGAAGTTTGTGGATGTGGTGTGACAAAAAGTGAAAAAGTTCAAGGAGTGTGAATATAGTTTCATGTCACTTATAAGGCATAGAGGCAAGAATTTCTAAAAGATTTCCATATAAGCTTTACTGCATTTGAACATCTGAAATGAAATCTCAGAAAACTCCTGAATGTCCCAGTGGAGGAAGGAAATTCTTCACAAAAAAACCCAGCAATAATATTTTATTTTAACTCAAACTGGCAGTGGAAAACATTTGGCTTATATTACTATTATTACAGCAGCACAAAACAGAACTTTAAAAGGTGAAAGCCTCAGGTAATCTCTTAACAGAGATCAAAGAATTATCACAAACATAGTTAGCGGGATATGTTTTCCCGGAACCATAACACGCAGCAAACTGATAAAGCAAAAGTACTATTTCTGAACAGATTAATTTTCTCAATACCCAAGATCAAAACATTCCTCACACAAAATGAAAATGTGAAAAGCCGTTTTCCCTCATTGAGCCTTTTCCACCCACTTTATTTTCTGACAGAATGCACTCTAGCAGTCTATTATTGATTCTTGCGAAATTACTTTTTTTTTTTTTTTTTTACATATCTCCCTAGATACCTTTGTCTTCTGGTGGAAAATCGATAAATCAACCTAACATCAGCCTATGTTTCAGAGCAGAAGAAGACCACGGATGTCAGAAAATCTCAATCCAAAACAATTGAATGTAAAATCTTAGACAGTTTTACCTCTGCTGCACAAATAACAGCACAGCAACATACTTCCATTTAAGATTGGTTAATGCTTAATAAAAAATAATACAGCATCTTTCAGTGTTACAGGCTTTCTGGCAAAGATGTGTAGAGACTTGGTGACGCCAGCATCAGTGGGAAAAGAGAACATGAGGAAAAGAAACATAACGAGAAAACAGTCAGTGAGATGTTTAAGAATGCGTCTTTTTGATCCTGAGAACAACATGTCGAAGAATGCCATCGCCAACATGACAAAGGCGTGGGAAAGAGTAAACTAATTCACCTGGGGAAGGTCAAAAAGATTTGTCTGCAGAGAAAGTAGGATTTTCATGAGGAAGATTTCAGCAATGACTTTTCAAGTCAGCTCATCAGCACACCTTCCGGTGGTTGACATTATCCACTGCGCTCTTTTCACTGCAGGGGCGAATGTCACAATCAGTTTCTTAGACAGGACACTCTGTGACATTAGGAGTGACGTTAACCTGCTGTGAACTACAAGACAGCAGAGGCGCTCTTTCTTGTAGCTGAACCCATTTAGCTGCCTCTGGAAGCTGCAGCGTCCGAATGGCGACAGGTGCAACTTTGGTGCTCCATGGATTGTGCAACTATCGTTTTGCGTTTTGACTTCCTGAAATATGCAGGAACTGTCCACCCCTCAAGGCTTTCCCCTCGTTCTTTTTTTTCTCCCACATCAAAGCCCAAATCCACCCAACATCCTCCCCAGGGTTAGCAGGAATTTATGACAATGGGTGAAGTCATTAGCGAAACGTCTTTAGCTCTCATTAAATTTAGGAATACAATAGGCCAAACCCCGGTGAGACCTGGAGTTTACACAAGGAGAGTTAAGGATTCAGAAAAGCAAAGTAGCTCCATCAAGACATACTTCCAAATCAACAGTTTTGATGACTTTGAGTGTCTATTTTTTTAAAGTTTATAAAAGTGTCGGAATGAAGACAGCTTTCCACAAGAATAGAATGCTCTTATAGAAAGTGTCCTTCTCTAGATGAGTGATACCACTTTACTCAACTGAGTGGATAGATTTTAAAATGTGTATCTTAATATTTAGGAGCAGGATTTTAGCCTTGATGCTGGAGAAGATAGATATTCATGATTAGGTTCCCAGTTTTTCATGGGACTTAAGAAATCGTATTAATTAAACTGAAAGTTTTCATAGCCTTTTCTTTTCAGCTTAGTTTTGGGTAAATTAATTTATTTTCAAGAGAAACGAGCATAGTTGAAAGGTTAGTGATATTTCAGCTGAACCATCAAACTCTGGCAGGAATGCACAGCACAATGTCCACCCAAGAGAAAATTAGTGGTAGTAAAGTTTTTTGCTTGAATCTGAGTTAAGTGGTAAATTATCCAAAGGAGGAGGAATTTATGAGAATTGTTGTCTAAAAGTTGTATAATTTACCACAGAGGGGGATGATTTCTGCTCCAGTTTTGACCAACATTGTTACTTTGATGTGCAAAGGCATGCATCAACATGTTAATTCCAACATTTTTGTTGCTAGTGTAGACTACCTAATTTTCACAAGCTATGCAGTGTTTGTGTGATCCAACCTTTGGTCACTTAATTAGCGTACGTTTGATTTCTAAAGGTTCCACTACAACCCGATATTTAGATATAAAAACATCATTGTAAAAACAACATCCCTCACATCTGCTAGAAGTTCAAATAATGTTGTACAATTGTGGATAAACACTTTTATTCATTTGGCTCACACACCAAAAAAAAAGAGCCAGAACTGGAGTTAACTGGTGTGGCTAAATATACAGAACAACAACACAGAAAAAGTAGTTGTTGATTTTAACACAATCTGTAGACATTAGCAGATGTTTCTTCTTTCTTAGAGAAGACGCATCCATCCACTTTCTCCATCTGTTTAGTGCTTGCATTGTTGCCAGGGTGACTTCTGCCTATTAAAAAAGAAAACTTTTATGTTTATGTTTTCTTTGTTAGTAAAAGAAAACATAAAAACTGATCAATTTTACACTCACAATCAATCCCCAAAAAGTTGCGTTGTGGTCTGCTTGTTTACTTCCTGCTAGAACTGTCTGTCCTGACTGAAGCATAAACTTTTTTGGTATGCTCATTACACAAGTTTCGGTTGCTCCTTCCCTTAAAAGTCTTTCATAATCCTTGGGCAAAGGAAGTTTTGTTCTGATAAACTCTTTTTGGTGGATGAAGAGAAGCACATTTTCTCACCCGTTTAATTCCATAGAGGTCACTTTCTGCATCAAAAGTGTTGACTTAGTCTCTTTCTCTGTGTCAGCAATCAGCAGAATCACATCCATTCAACATATTCCTGTTCACAAACTTTTTATATACATTAAAATGTAGTCAGTATCCTATATACAACAACAGTGTCAGACACTGAGGATCCAAAATGGTTTAAATTCTTCAATAGATGTTATGGCTCTAAAACAGGATATCAGCAATTAGGTGAATCCTATAACACGCATTAGCAAAGCAAATCCATCACTACTGCATTATTTTCTAATTGCCATCCTCTTTAATAGATTTCCTGTCTTCCCTGATTAAACCATGTTGATTTTTGCTACCATTTCATGAGATGATGGAAGTCATCATCAGGTGGTTTTAGGGGGTCCTGATTTGTCATCGCCCTCCAGATTTCAGCTGTTTCACCAATGATACGTGGCTGTCCACTGAAGGGGAACAAGCAAAAGCCTGAAAATAAACAGATTGTCAGGGGGCGTCCTCAGATTCAATCTCTACCTCCATTTGGCACCACCTGGTTTCTGCTGGTCAGTCTGTTTTCGTCATGTTTGGATTGCACCAGCCTGAGACTGTCACATGGAGGTGTACTTCTGGTTGAACTCTGTCATCTAGTGGAAAGACAAAGCCAGTGCATGCAAAGCTTTAAGGATGGCTTCAAAAAGACTTCCAGTAAATAATTGTACAGCCTAAAAAAAAAGGAAGAGTCACAAAGTGCAAATGTCATGCAGATTTAGTCAAACTCATAGCAATAAACTGCTTAAAAAAATTCATAAGACAGCATTTTATATGAAGTGACAAAAAAGTGAAGGTGTAGGCAATATTTTATTCAGAACTGATGGATTAGACTGCTGGGACGCAGTCTAATCCATCAGTCCATGTATCTCCTGTTCGCAAGTGAACAAGGACACCATGATGACTCGTCATTCTCTCTGCACGCGGCTGCTGTCAGCAACTCAAGAACTACTATGTATGCATTATTAGAGTCCATATCTTAAAATACAAATGCTTCTACCACTTGGTATGAAATGTGCCAAAAAGAGTGTTGATGTTTTTGCAGAGATGTCTCTGCAAAACCTGGAGCCAAATAATTTAAATAAAAATTACTTTATTATTTTTTTTAAAATAAATGCATTTTTTTACAGTCAGAAAACAGAACAGCAGGACATGCACAGCTGCTCTGGACACTGGAGGCAAACAAAACATCAACAAGAAAAAATATATATTTATATATGCTTGTTTTTTTCTTCTCTCATTTTTTATTAATATTACTTTTTGCTGAACTGTCTCAAACTCCAGGGTCATCTTCTTCACCACAATATATGGTACTCTTCAGTCGTGACAAAAAAAAAAAAGTTATAAAAAATGTGAACAAGCTGAATATAAGGCAGAAATGTTTGTAAATAATTGTCAGTTCAAACAAATAATAAATATGGTTCTCTTGGCCATTAATTGACTTTTTTTTCTGTTTTGCAAATGGGACAAGAGAAGACACAAAAATAAATGAACAAAATAAACTAAGAATAATGACGACTCAGCATAGGGTCTGGCTGCACATAAGAAAAAAAAAAACATCTCTACCAAGTCAGGAGTTTGAGACTAGTGTTATCTTCATTTAAATTCATATGCATCGTCATGTGGGACCTCAGTAAGACCACAATGTACAGACACAGTTCTGAAAGCTACACACGTCGACTGATGGCTTCTGAAAGAAAAAAAAAACAAAAACCCTCCAAATCCCCAAAGCAGAAAAAAAAAAACCACTGTACAATTTTATAAAATGTTTGTGTTTTTACATTAGTTACAAAAAATAACAATACTTCATTTATCAATCCTTCATATTGAGAAGAGAACAAAAAAAAATTGCATATTCACTCTTTAAATTCTGTGACCTTTTGCTGGTGTGTATTGATAACGATATAATACTATACGGTGAGAAACAGGACTTCATTAACGCAGGACATGCTTCGAGGGACTATGATAGTGTTCCTCCTGTTGTGTAGTGTTCATGCACTTTAACGTCACAGCTGTAATTTCAAGTCTCCGGTTGCTTAAAACACGTAAAAGCAGCTACAGACGGCCACATCTCTTGCTGTTACAGTTAAAAAAAAGTTATGCAAGTCACAAAAAAAGATTGGAGCCCTTGCATATAACTCGAACTGAATGAGACATTTTGACTTTATTCGGTTACCCAGGTGGTAAAACCCATAGGACGCTCATTACTGCGCACTAAAGTGAAGTTTTTTCAGAAATGTTTCCTATTCAGTCTGCTGAATACAAATGAAGGCTTACAAGGGGGTCTGCGTAAGGCTAATGCACGGACAACAGGGTGGCTCAACCAAACAAGACGAAAGGTGTGAAATAAGAAACCGAAAGAAAAATTTAACAGCTTATTAATAGAGAGGAATCTATAAATCAAAAGTGTTTCCATGAGATGCAAAGGAAAGTAATAGAAAGGGAAAGGTGGGCGTAAAGAAGCCACTGCCACCACAAATACCCTTTCAATCAGATTTATTGATTGACTCATTCCTTTATGTGAAATAAATATTAGTTAATATGGTAAGATTTTAGCTCCTTTAGTTCAGGTATAAAAGAGAACTCGGGGCTTTTAATTATGCCCTGTTTTGAACTTCATCATCTTCACTCAGTATTCAGAATTATTTGCAAAATCTTTTTGTCAGTCCTCATTACATTGTTATGATCATTTGAAAACAAAACTTTTGACTTTTGTGAACAAAAGTCAAAGGTTGCCAATGCTCAAGATACTTCAGTCATCTTGAGAATTTGGCAAAGTATAATTTAATCCATAATACTTAAACTAGTTATGACATCATGATGCAAAATTTAAAAATGTTACAAAGATTAGTTACAAAGACTAATCTTAGATAAGTCTCATTATTGAAATAACTCCACGTTATGAGATTTGGATTTTTTAAATCTTTTGTATAATTAAAAAAGTCTGAAAGAACATTTCCTTTATATTTCTCCAGACTTGGTAAATGATAAAATCAACTCCATATTTTTTCAGACTAAGGAAAAATACGGAATATGATTAAGAGAGAAAAAAAGGCAAGTCTGAAATATATTCTTTGGGATTAAATCTAAAGGTTGATCAAACAGTCATCAAGGATTCAAATTTGTGGCCATAAATCTAATAGAGGAAAAGACAAGAAAGCGAAGAGGAGAATAAGAAGGTGGTGGTACAAGGTGTTATTCTAAGGTTCCTACTAAAACACAAGGCTTCATCTGGATTGTACCAACCAAAACATTAGTGACGTAACATATATGTAACCCTAACCCCCATTTTAAAAAACTGGAACAATAATTGTGTCAGTCTTGGCAATACCTGTGCTAAACTTTGACTTCTTCAGCACAATTTAAAACACTTAAAAAGACAATAGAACACAATAAAATAAACCCATACAAGCCTACTCCTCTTCCCAACCCCTGACCTAAAAATCATCGACCCCTGCTGGCCTGGGGCTGCTCAGACCCATCCGCTGGTCAGTTTATAGAACATTTCCTCATCTAGCGACTCATTCTGGTCCTTGGCGCGTGTCGACAGGAAGATGTAGCCGCCGATGAACTCGTGGACCACCTTGCAGTCCACTTCGGCGCAAATGAAGGACAGACTGGGCTCGTCCGCAAACTCAACAGTCACCTGAATGCACAGGACATGACGCATCAATCAGACTACACACAAACAATATATGACATTTTTTTGCATTTTTGCAACAATATGACATTTTTTTGTGTGGTGAGATGCATCCCCCTTTAAGAAACTCATAAAAAGTTTTGTTTGCCACAATCCTTTTCAGAGACATGGTTGAAAATGGAGAAGAACATGTTCTGGCCAGATGAAAATCTAATGCCAAACCCACCAGTCCCATGTTATATGACATGAGGGAGGATGAATCATGCTGTGGGGATATTTTGTTCAGCAGAAAAAAGAAAGCTAGTGGGAGAAAATGTTAGGTTTGTCTTATTCCGAAAGACGAGCAGATAGAACTGCTGTAAATTTTGTTTTTACAAAGTATGGACTATTCAAGGATTCATAGCAATAAACGTCAAAGATTTATATTTGTAAAACCTTTGGCTTTTGGAAACCTCTACTTCACAATTATGTGATATACTGTGTTGGTATATCATATGAAACACCAATAAAATGCATTGAACTAGGAATAAATATGAAAAACCTCAAAGGGTGAGGACATTTTTTATAAGGTACAGTATGAAAAAACTATTTTAGGGACTTTCGTTAATCTCCCTACCATCTTGATCTCCCAGTTGACATTCCACTGTTTCATGTTGCTGAAGCGCCAGGTCTTGATTGCGTCTCCAGTGTGGGCATCCATCCGGATCAGGCGATTATAGGTGATTCCGATCAGCTCTTCTTTTTTTCCTCCTTGGAATCTGAGGAGCAAAAAGGGAAACAAAGAGTGAAGGTTTAGCTCAACAGACTGCATGATATGCCACAAAAAATACTGATAAAAAGATAGATCATGGTGATTGAACTAAGTACTTTGCAAGGAAGTGAGTGATTCCAAACTCTGGCAAAGACTGCCATGCCTGAATGAAGCGCATCTTAGCCTCGATGAGGCTCATCTGGGCCACATTCTGATGGGCTTCAAGAATTCGGGCGGAAATCTGTCAAAGACAAAAATCACACACATAAGAAACATATTTTTGGAATGGTGCTTTATTAAACTAAAACACAAATTAAGCCCAGCCCAACAAAGTCATCCCATCACCACATAACACAACTACCCCATCAAATACAAATCCACACTTTAATATAAACTGTTGCCAAGACAAAGAAAGAAACAAGGTGAGTTTACACACATGTTTATGGTGGAAGAAAGATATAAAACCTCAGGTATTTCACAAACAAGATATCAAATATAGATAAAACTATACTGTATTCAAGATGACGCATGATGTGACTAGTAAATACTGTGAGGGAATGCAAAACTTACTGTGTGGATGCAATACTTTTGTAAGGGAATGCAAAAAAAAAAAAAAAATTCCTGTCACCTAGGGGGCGTCATACATTACAATCCAATGGTTTTTCTAATGACACTTACTGATAACTCTTTAGTTTTGTTTTAATGTGGTGGTCATTATTTTTCCTGTGCAGTTTAATTTTATTTTTGACAAGACGCTGGCTTGATGTTGATGCATAACTACTGCAGTGAACCTCAACAGCTCTTCTTTCACATCAATGCCATACAAGTCAAAACAGGATCAAAGCTACCCTAAAATTGTTTCAGTCACAATTGTGTGTATTTGTAAAGTAACTGTTGTCAAAACATGTTTACTGTGGCCAGTCACTTACCTCCAGTTGAGTTATCTTGGAGACACAAAACTAAAGCAGTGTGATAAAGCTAATACTAAAGTCATTTGAGCGCTTTTTAATCTATTATGAGTGTTAAATGGACTAAAGCAAGCAGCACAACTCCATGTTTTAGTCTTTGACATATTTGTTAAGATTGTTGTTTCAACATGAAGTAGAAGCCATAGCAATACTTTCACATGTGATTTTCTTTTTCATATTAACTCTTGGAAACTCTTTATAGCTGAAGACAAACAACACACATTAAGAATTAGGCCATCTACTTTCTACAGTTAGAGGAGAACCCAGAAAAAAAAGAATATATACAAACATGCAGAACGGCTTAAAGGCACCCTGTGGACACATCACTTACCAAATCCCTGACATAGCCTGGCTGAAGAGAGGAGGTGGGTATGGAAAGATGCAGGAGTTTGACAGAGATGCAGAAAAAACAGAAAGAGGAAAAAAAGTTTGGACAACAAACAGGCAAAAAAGATTAGAGTCAGAGGAGGAAGGATAATAATAAAAAAATAATACTGGAAACTGCAGCATAACTGTAATGAAAGAGCAGGACTGTGGGGATGAGGTGTCATGCAGTATTGAGCCACAATAGAGAGTAGAGTTCAAAAAAGAAAAGGACGGCAAAACTGTTGTCAAGGAAAACATCAGTCAAATAGAAACTGGAATTGTATATTTAGGCTTTGACTGTCTGTTTACTGCGTCATAACTTCCACAGAGACAATAAAATATCAGAGTTCCTCATATATTGCACCACAAGATGGCGGTGTGTACTAACTTCAGTGGAGCTGATGATTACATCCTGAAGCTATAAGAGCTGCTTTTCAACTCTTTTAGTGTTTGCTTTATGGCTAAACTTGTACAAGCAGACCAGACAGCGCTCTAACCCACGTAATGCAGAAATTCCTGTGTGTACATCCGCTTGGAGCAACAGCACGGAAGTCTCCCTGGACAAATCTTGCAACAGGAAGCCTGATTTGAAGGAAGATGGGGAGGGGCCGCAGCCGGCTAGAGGGTTTACAGGTTTTTCCCAGACAGTTTTCCCGCGCAGCATTCCCAAGCAAGGCTCATTTCCTGATGCCCCAACGCCCACTACACAAGTTGGCGTGTGCATGTGTGTGTGAACGTAAAGCACTCACTGTACATACTGTATTGCATTACCCTTTCATGTTGAGCCTGTGGAAAGCACTGGGCTGGTGTGAGTTTGGTGATGGATTTGAAATACAGCTATTACAGTTAAGGACACATTTGTTTGTACTCCCGGTAAATAGTTTTTAAGGATTTTTAAAATCCTAAAAAAAAAAAAAACTATTCATATTTTAATGAAGTAGCATGGATTCATATGGAAAATTAAACATGTTTTCAGTAGCATATAGGTGGGAGGACTTGGATGATTATGCCAGAAAATTGATTTTGTGTCTGGTGCACCATTTCTTTGATTGATCTGGATCATTATGCAGTGATCTGCCATTTTTCAGTTAAGACAGAAACTAAACTGCATTCCAAAGTAGCAAAACAGCAACATAAAATACATTACATTTATCCACAGTAGACTATAGTAACTTATTCTTTTACAATTCCTAACTAAATCTCAACTACAGTCAGTTTTGAACAAAGGCTTTTAAAACAAAGTTTAGTTTTCTGTATTTCTAACCACAGGTGTGATTTATCTGGAACCAACACTAACTCTGATGATGGCTCAATGCTTCCTCTTTTATAGCAATTCATGATTGTCTAATCCTTGTTCTCCGTCTCCATTTCTTTCTGGATATCTATGATACTCCAGGCGGCGGTCCAGACTCCTTGAGTCATCGTTTACTGTATCAGCTCCCCCCTGACATCCTTCCCTCTGGCAAAACGCCACATTTTTACTTCCAACTTAAACAGCTCCAGATTGAGTGACTAAGCTAAAGTACAGAGGTAAGATCCTGCCTCATCCATCCCTAACTAACACTGCCATGGCAGCCGTGTACTCAGCTGCTGCAGTGTACACACAGCAGTCTATTTGTTTGCATGCAAATCTGCTGAGCAAAGTGTAGAATCTTCCCAACATTTGAAAGAGAATTAATACAACTTCAGATGCACCAAATTTGGAGATTCAACAAAAAATAAGAGAAACAATTCAACAGTTTTCAGTTTTGTGTTGCCTCAACACTAGGTCAGTTCTTTTGCATAGATTTTAATAGAGCTTATATATACTTTAAATTTACAGTGATTTCTAAACAAAATGTAAGAATTATGTGATGAAAACAATGATGTAGCTAAAACCTTGTGTAGCCAATTCAAACCCCAGGCTTTGGTAAAGGTTTCACCTGCTGATCCCAGTTTTACCTGTATAAGATTGTCTTGTAAGAACTAAAATATAACAAGTATCAAGAAGAGCACTAAAACTCACTTTTTTGTTGCTATCCTGCTGTGAACGCAAATTTTTTGTTAGGATCCAAGCTAACGTCTCAATAGTGTGTAACAAAGTAGCATCTAATTTTAAAACCTTGACATTTTAAATCGTTATTAGCTTATATTAGAGATTAGTGCATTTAGCTTGTCTTACATTACTAAAACGGCAGCCTCCAGTCTTTGCCTTGCCTGTTACTTTCCCAAAAGGCTGGAAACTTTTCCAAATACAGTATGAAAGGCTGACAGCTCAAAAAGTGTTTTAATGTAACCTACAAAGTTTTTCTGTTACCTGCTGATGTACAAATACTCAGAAAACGGTTTCCTTTTAAAAAGCTTTTTCATTTGTGATTCCTCTGGTTACCTCACTAACAATAAAAATGACCCTCTTTGGTTTTTTTCAAGTTACAGCACCCACATTAAAGAGAATTTTGTCAGCGTGACCTGCTTGAGCTTAGTACAGTGCTCTAGCAGCAAAAGATTTTCTGCTGGAGTTTCCAACCAGCCAGGGCCAATTAAACTGAAAGTTAGCTTAGTTTTTTTGGTGCATTTAATATTTAACCATAAGGAATTCTAATGTGCTGCATTAGAGGATAGAAATAAAGTTTAGCAAAAGCAGCTTGGTGTTGTAAAGATTGTGTTTTAGAAGTCTGATGTAAAGTTGACTTTGTGACAGAGGAAGATATGTACAGGAAGATAAGGCGAAAAAACAGTAAAAAACAGGAAAACGAGGAGTAAGAGCCACTGATATCTGGGCAGAAAATGTTTCACCAATCAGCTCAACTATTAGCAGTTTAATACTAGTGTATTAAATTGTTTGAAAAATAAAAACCAAACAAACACTTTTTTATATATTAAATGAATCTTCCAGCAGAACCTGGGCGGCTTACCTGCTTGTTCTTGTACTTTTTAAGATACCGTGGAGACACCAGACACTCTGGGTTGATGTCAGTGGTGATTGGTTCAATGAACTGAGGGTCGGGGTTCATGTGTTGCATCTTCAGGAAGGAGAGAATATTCTGGACCTCCAGGTTGTATGAGCTATCAGCCATGGTCTTCCCTTTGGAGGCCAGGCGACATGCTGCCATCCAGTGAGCGTACTGTTTCTCCTGCAGACAGAACAACAACAGAATTAAAGAGAGCAACAGAGGGAGGACAAATCTGGGGAAACGATTCAGCCTTACTGTGTCACACCGAAGCCAGATCTCGTTCATCCCATCGGCCACGGGGATTAGCAATTTGATGTTGAATTTCTGACCAGAAATATTCACATCTGGCGTTACCTCACAACCTGAGCAGACGGGAAATGAGGACAAAAGGTTTCCATCATTCTTTTAACACGCCACCTACCATAACATGCTTAAAGCAGATAAATATTCACATTTCATGATACAAATCATGCAACACTTTAGGTATGTTTGGATTTATGCACCTCTGAGATTCATTTGGTGTGCAGGTGTCCCGAGTGCTTCCTCTTTACTCTTGTAGCAGGAAATCGTGATGTCCTTGAACGTGCACCAGTACTGCTTATAGCCCTTCAGCGTCAGTTTCTTGGGTCTAGAAAAGCACGATAGACAGACATATCAGGGTTGAACTGGAAAAAAGCTCAATACTCTTTAACAGAGGTCAACAGGAAGAGTGGGGGAGGAAAGATCACAGGAGAATACAAAGAGGAGAAAGAGAAGGAGCTCCTGAAGTGTAAAGTCAGCGAGGTGAGAAGGAATGGAGCCAGCATTGTGGAAAACCGTTACAGAGGAACTACTCCTCAATATCACAGCCCCCACTCCAAACAACTTTATACTGCATATTTTATGAGACAAGCATCCCAGGAGGCAACATTCTGTCAGCAGCGTCTTTGAGCCAAAAGCGGATTGGATTCAAAATGCGCTTCCACCAACTAATCTCCCTAAAGAGGACCTAAAAGCTCCCTCCTATTTAAATGGTCTTTGGTACTGGCACCATTACAGTTTAGTGCAATGTTGGAAAGAGAAAATATTTCTTTAAAAAGTTAATAAAAATTCTCTTGAACTTTTAATGAGAAATGTTTTTGAATTCATGATGAGTTACTTGAATTTTGTATGTCAGAGAAAGAGCAAATGATTTTTTTTAGGGAGGTGTTGCTCTGAAAATACACTTACTTGAAGACTTTGACGTAGTCTGCCAGTTCTGGAATAGATGTGATGTCACCCTGAGAGGAAATGGAAAAAAAAAATCCATTAACATTTATGCTTCCTGTGTTCCTCACTTTAGAATTAGCAACTCTAAAGTGAGGGAATTTTACACCAGAAATATACCAAATCTAATTTTAGCATGTCCTTTGGTTTAGAATTTATATGACTTTAAATTTATCACTTTTAAAGAGCTGACCAATATAAAAGGACAAAATAAAAAAAAATTTATTTGGTTCTATGACCAAAATCAAGTTACCGTATTTTCTGGACTATAAGTCGCAGTTTTTTTCATAGTTTGGCCGGGGGTGCGACTTATACTCCGGAGCAACTTATGTGTGAAAATTTACACATGATTATATCATATCACGTTATTTTCACACTAAACCGCAAGAGGGCGCTCTAGGCCTGTGTTATTCTACCTTCGGAGTTAGCCGAGCTGTTTACAAGCGACA
>CAEFZY010076441.1:0-82953 GCA_903066815.1 Brachyrhaphis roseni
TTTGTGTTACTATTTCCAATTGTAATGCCTTATTTCTGTCATATGTTTTATCGTGTGACGCTACGGAGTTGTCAGAACCTGGTTTGTAATCTATTAATAAAGTTTGACTGACCTATCTGACTGTTTTGTTGACATTCCCTTTAGCGCAGCTCCTTCTAATGGATGCATAACGTGACCTCAGCCTCTACTGTAGCGTCTATTCTATGCGCCTTATAATGTGGCGCACCTTATATATGAAAAAGTTTTGAAATATGCCATTCATTGAAGGTGCGCCTTATATTGCGGAAAATACGGTGCTTGTTTTTTTTTATAAACAATAATATTACTTGTAATTAAAGTTTTAGAGATTAGCGTTTTTTCTGGTAACGAATTGAAGTATAAATCTGATTTTTACATTTGCATTTTAAAAATATATTCAAAAAGAACAAAAAAAACAACATTTTCACTTTTCTGAAATATTCACCAACTGCACAATTCTTGTTAAGTAATAAGTATTGTAAGATAAATAGTATAATAGTATTTCAGGAGAAATCTTATGTTGTTTGAACAATAACAATATTTGTTGTTAATCTGTTGCTAAGCGATGAGGGCGTTTTCTGGTAACCAAGTGCTATGAAGTAAACATCTGATTTTTACTTTTGCAAAACTTACCAACTGTAAATATATTCTGTCCAAGCAGATAAGTAGTATTTCAAAAGAGCTTATGTTTTATATCCTGAGAACATTTTCTGGTAACCAAGTGTCTGATTTCACTTTTGCAAAAGTAAAAATTAGAAGGGAGTGCTTTAACATTAGCAAAACATTAGAAGCACTACCCACATTATTTTCCCTAAAATAAGCTTTTTAGCCATTTTGTTTATTTATTAGCCATGTTTAGCTCAATGAATGGAGGAAGTCAATGTAAGACAACATGCTAGTTATACCCCACATGCTACTGGCAGCAGTTAGGCCAACATTAGCCTATGCTAATTACCTTAGCTTTTAGCTAAGCTAATCTTAACATACTGAATAGAGTAAGTCCATGTTGATCAGCATGCTTGTGACTGTCCACAAGCTGTTGAATATATTGCAGCTTACTTTAGCATTAATGCTGATTTTTAGCATCAGAACGCTGGGTTCCAACCTACAGGCACACTGTGGCAGGCCGCGTTTAAATTTCTTCAGAAATTTTCTAGTTTGCATTTAACATTGTATAAAACAACTTAAGTGTTTGGGTGACAAATCAGCATTTTAAAATCAATAACGGATAGTTGCAGCCTTTTTTCTCACCAGTGTATTCAGCCATGGAAGTGATGGAGGACGCAGTGGAGCCGTTGTCCCAGTCTCTCTCTGCGGCTCGGCTGTTGTTGCGACTGCCTGGAAACGACTCCACAGAGTCACAGCTGGACACGGCAACAAAAACAGAGAGCGAGAGAAATTATAGGATGTCGTAATTCATTACACAACAGATTCACAATTAACAAGGTTACAATTACAAATGCAGTCAGGGTGTAATTTACCGCTGGGAGCCGGCCCCTCCGGAGTTGACGCTGTCGGCCTCGTTTGTCGCCGCAGAGGCCAGAGACAGATTGGAGCCTGACTGGGCGTTGCTCAGGTTGTCTGCTGCAAAGAAGAGAAATTCAATGTTTAATGCAACTAAATTTGGGGTTTGGGAAGAAAATCTTGCCAATATATCTTTAGATGTAACAACAGTAAAGCAAAGAACCGGAAAAGATGTGAATGTTTTTATAAAAAGCATTCACATTTTTTATAAAAAATATGTTTTTTTACCTCCCTAAACTACTATTGTCGTATAAAAAAATGCAATGCTGTCAAAATCAACCAATCAGATCGATTGGTTGATTTTGACAACCAATTGGTTGTCAAAATCAATTGACAACCAATTGATTTTGTCAATCGCTGTCTTAGCTACGACAGCGATTGACAATCAACATCATGTACTTGCTGTTAAATGAGCTAATGGAGGAGAAACAACTCGCCTTTACAGGAAAACCGATTATCCACCATGTTTGGTGTACATGCTAACTAGCTTTAGCATTCACTGCAGGTTTTGCTAGCTGCAGCAAAGCTAAAAGGGGTAATGACAAGGGAATGAGCAGCGCTATAGGAGATTATGATTTACAGCGCTGGGACCCACCACCTGGCTCTGATTGGTTGATTCTAGTTATCACTGGGAGAAGGCAGAGGAGCTCAATTTTTTTTCCACAGATTATCTGTCTCATAACATACAGTCTCAACATAGTGACAGTTTCACTAAATATCTTTAATAAAAGTTACACAGTGCAGCTTTAATGTGAAGGGAAGTTCTGATAGTCTCACGTGTGGAAGAGCACTTGGAGAAATGATCAGTGGCAGATTCCTCTCTGATAACCGCCTTGTGTTTGTGTTTCTGCTTGGGCTTGGGCGTTTTGGGCTTCACCAGGCCTTGCTCCTCAAACATCTCCTGCTGCTTCCGCCGCAGATACTCCTGCTTTATCAGCTCCCGCCGCGTCTTCTCCTCCTCTTTACGCAGGCGGTCCTCCTCTGCCTTTCGCCTTGTTCAAACCAAATACAAATTTTAGCATTTTGTGGGACGGTAAGATCCCTTTGCCATTACTGATTGATCTACCTGGCTTCGTCTCGTTTCAGTTCGGATTCAGCTTCTAGTTGCTGTTTCCGAATACGAGCCTCCTCGGCTTTCTTCTGTTGTTTCAGCAGGAATGCTGCCCTCTTCTTTGCAAGTTCATCCTCCGCTTTCTGCTCATCCTAGGATATGGTAAAATGTTAAACATCATTTAATTACAAAACAATTGGACCAAATTTTACTGTAGCGATAAAATTAATACTTTATGACTATTTGGAGAGGTAATGCACATTTTTCTTTTCAAGTACTCAACTCTAATTTTCCAATCCACCCTTAACAGAAAATCCGATCCTTTACAAAGTGGTTTAAGATCAATGTAGGGTGTGTCCATATTCAAAGGCTGCATTAGGAGACCGATTACGTCACAGCCATGTGACCAAGGCTCCTCCAAATTCATCCTTCGTTTCTGAATTTGAAGGATGGGCCTGGTGTATCTTTTGCAGCTCATACATTCCCAAGATTCATTGCAGGTCAAATAGGAGACTGTTGTTCTTGTAACAAAGCAAGAGAGAAGTACAGTTCTAAATGTACTAAGAGTATAAATCATATTAGTCCAAAAATACGACATGAAGAGGGAAAAAAAACAATGACTATAAGACGCACTACCAGCCAAACGATGAAAAAAACTGAATTACAGTCCAGAAAAACAGAGCAAGTGTATTCAAATCTGGTAGTAGAAAAGTTAAATGCTTAAAGTAGATGTGCTGTTAGGCATCTGAACTTTGGAAAATGTTTGTACAAAATTTTTGTAATAAGCTGCCTTAATCATATAATTAAAGTGGATAATCATTAATATCAACAGATAAGAAACTTTATATCATGATAGATTTTTCAGCCAGAAGTATAAAATCAATAAGTTGATTTTATACTTCAACTTATAAAATCAAAATCTGAAAAAAAACAACAACAAACAAACAAACATGACATGAGAGAAGGATTACCTTGAAGAAGAAGCCCATGACTGACTTCTGCTCTCCGTCGCCCTCCTCTGTCGCTCCATCCTCGGCACCCTCCTCTTCCTCTGGGGCCTTCAGCTCGGACAGATCCACCTCAATCAGGTGGGCTTTGCTTCGTTGCGCCTCTTCTGACAGGATTCCCTCCTTCTCTGAGGAACTGACGTCGCCCTCTACCTGCGTGCTGGACCCAGACTCGCCACACGGTTCCGATGCAGGCACACATGCTAGGTCGACGCGGGTTGGCAGGCGCATGTTGGCCTCGTCGTGAAGGCGGAAGGTGGCGCTTCTGACATGCCCAGATCCCGGTCGGTCCATCATCTCCGCGGCGGTGGGGTTTCGATCGCCTCTGGGGGACCTGCCCCCAGATAATTGCCGTGGGTTTGCTAACGTTTCTGACCCGCCCTGGGACGGGGTGAGGGCCCTGGAGGCCGGTCGGCTCTGCTCCTTCGCCAGCTTCAGCTCGGATGGCTTGGATCTGGAGCTCCGGCTTGAGCTCAGCTTGGGCGGCTTCCTGGTGGGAGCGCTGCCCGTCCCAGAGAGGTGCTCCACGAAGTGAAAGCCTCCCGCCTTCGAGTCACCGTTTTTGTCTCCTGTGTGCGGAGGAGGTGGCGCTGCGCCGGGTGGGGATTGCACATTCTGTTTCATCAGCATCTCCTGCTGCAGCGACAGCTGCATCATCTGCTGCTGGATGCTGCCGATGGCTTCGTTCAGCAGCTCGATGGAGCGGCTGCACTCATTCAGGTCCAGTTCCTCGTCGAGATAAAAACTCCCGCTGTTCCCCTTCTTGTCCGCTCCTAAGGCACCCGTCCCCTCTGCCTCTTTCTCCCCCAGTAGCGTGTCGACACACATATCGTCTTTGCTTAAGGGTCCCTTCTCCCCGTTGAGATCGTCTTTCGAGATGTCGGCTTTGAGTGAGCTGGGCAGCGTGTCGCTCCGTCCACCTCCTTTCTTAACAATGTGCAGAAACGCTGCTTTCCCCAACTTCTGTCTCTGCCTCGCCGCCAGCACCTCCATCTTCTTCTTCTGGTGCTCGATAGCACGCCGCTTCTCCTCCAGCTGCATCCGGAGCTGAACGATTTCAGACGCCAGCACATTGGTGCCACCGTCACCTGGACGATTGCACCCTCCCAAAGGGGAGGAAGGGCTCTGATCTCTCTTCAGTCTCCAAGACGATGACAGGGGTCCGCTGCTCTCTGACCCATCTGGGGTCGTCCTCTGGGAGCTGGAGGCGCTGGAGCGCAGGTCGTGGTTGCTGCCGAAGCGCTGCTGCTGCGCTTTTCGCTCGGCGAAGGAGGTCATGCGAACGCTGCCACTGGCCATGCTGCTAGCTTGGGAGTGTGTGCTGAGGCAGGGGCTGGAGCGGCCGCTGCCGCCATTAAAGTCTTTGTCTTCGTGCTCTTTGACATTCATGTCCTCCTGGAGCTTGGCTGACTCCTCTTCGTCTGCTTCACTGTAGCCTTTCCTTGAGTCTTTAGTGGTCAGAGCTTCGTCCAGATCCTCCTCTTCCTCATCCAGGTCCTCCAGCTCTGCCTCCGGAACGTGGACGCACTTTGGCTCGTCAGAGTCCGAGTGAAGGTAGAAACCTTCGGCTGGATCTCTGGAGGAATAGTTCACGTTGCTGGTTATGACCGGTCTGAAATCCGTCTGCAGCCGCTTTTCCGCCAAGCGTTCCTCTTCGCCTGGAGCGGGAAACGTCTGGTTGAGATCAGAGGGAGCTTTTCTGCGAACGGCTGCTGAAGACCCATCTCCACGGCGTAAGGAACCCCTACCTGCCGAGCAGGGCCTCTCCCCGCTCTCCTCCTCTTTGTTCAGACATACAGATTTCTCTTTAGCCGTTTTCAGAACGGCAGGCATGAGTGGTTCAAGGTAAAAGCCGTCTGCGGCAGGCGTGGAGTCCGAGGAAGGTTCAGGTATGACTGTGGCAGACGCCGCAGGCCCATCGGATTGTTTTGGGATGACAGTAGCGTCGGCGAGAGTTTCTTCCACGTCCTCCACGTTGACGTGACTCAGTAGGTTGTGGCCGTTGACTCTTCGCATGGCAGCGAGGGACGACTGGTGGACGGCGGTCTGATGTTTAGGAGTGACGTTGGTGATGCTAGACGCCAGGCTGTCCTTGCTAATGGAGCGAGCCAGACTCACGCTGTCGCCAGAGGCAATGTCAGCGTCGCTGTCGGTGGCTGAATGCAGCATGAAGGGGCTCAGTGTGGACAGGGGTCTAGAAAAAAAACAAAAAAGGAAATGTGTTTTTATTATTTAATTTCCCTTTGGATCAATTAAGTATTTGGACACCAATAATTCAGGAGTTTGGTTTGGTTCGAATGATAGGCTTCCACACAACACATCGTGGTTACAAATTTTATTTAGGGGTATCATAGCAACAAGTTCCTTTCCACTTTAAAGCCATGCACTAATTTGTGGTGAACAAATAAAATCCCAATAAAAAAGACGTTTGTGGTTGTAGTGACAAAATGTGTTCAAGTTCAAAGGCTGGGAGTACATACAGCCACTGTAAATACAACTTCCATTGAATAAAAGTGTTTTTTGGGGGGTTTTTTTCCATGTACCTTTGCCTTTTGTCGGGCCATGCTGCAACAGAGCCTCTGAGTTGTTGTCCGTCCATCTGACTGAGAGAGTTCGAACGGTTTCTCAAGCCTACGGAGGAAAAAAATAAAAATGAAGTAGGACAAGAAAATGAACCAGAACCTTCATTCCCAAGAGATGTGAAGACTTATATTTACCTCCGCCGTCGTCCCCTTGCTGCTTTTGTTGCCTCTGTCTAAGAGGAAGCAGTGGATGAGAGGGACTGAAGGCCGGACCGCCCTTACTAAGAGCAAGCAAAACAAACGCAGTGAGAAGTCTCTAAGACTTAGTGTAAAAAACAGAGAAAAAACCCCAATAAAAACAGTATATTTCAATATTATCTAATGCTTCTAGGGCTGAAATGGTAATAGTGATTGAAATTATTAGCAATTTAGAAATCGATTAATTGTTAACTGGAGTATACATACATAAAAACATAATTTGATTAAAAGCATCATATTCAGAGTCGTAATTAAACCAAAACTGTACAAATAATATATACATTTTGCCAGAACTTCTCAAATGACTTAGTTTAGCTTCACTTAGTACAAATTCTGTAACAAAAATTTGCTCTACACTGTACTGATGTAAAATCAAGCAGAAAGGGCTGAGCTTTTCACATGTTAGAAATGTTTTAGTTGCAGATGCATCCTTTGCTAAAAATGGCAAATCATTCACTGAAGGAATAAAATTTTATTGCATTTTATTCAATAAAATGTTTATTTTCTCGTTCAAAAAATTAACTATTTGTTTTATATACAGAATAAAAAGAAAAATCTGCAGAATGTGGTTTCTTTTTTAAAAAAAAATCTGATTAATCATCAGAATAATCGTTAGTTTCAGCCCTAAATGCCTCATATTATATTTCAAGACAACACAGAAAACGCACAGTAGGAATGAGTTTAGACAACCATGACAAAGAATCACATGAGAAGGAACACCAGACACCACCACATATATACCCATGTTTGAATTTAGTGCAGCTGCTAAAAAGGAGGTGAAGGGAATGCAAAAAAGACAAGAAAAGACTTACAGAGGGTCAGAGCCTTCAGGGTGCAGGAAGTACCTGTTACAGACTTCGGGGTTGCTCTGGTTATCTGCCACGCCAGGACTAGTCAGAAAGCTGCGCTTGGTGGCGTTGGAGATGGGCACTGATGGGCGGGCACTCTTGGGATGAGCTATGGCTCGAGCTAAATGAAAAATAAAGGAAGAAATTACAGCAGTCTGCAATCTGCGGGGCCGCAAGTGGCTCTTTGGATCTTCCAGAGTGGCTCTTAATAACTTTGGAAAAATGTAATGGGAAAAAGAACCAAATAACAATGCGCTTTGGATTTTGTTTGTTGTGATGCTTACCATCTTTAAACTCTTGAAGGTCTCTGGGTTGGACAAACTCTGGCTTGACTGTCTCAAACCACCAGAACAGCTCAGCAATGAAGACCATAACATTGTGCTGCAGACAGAGTTAGAAGCACATCACAAATGCTTGAATGGAGAGAAGTGGTGACATTTAAAAGCAGCAGTACAAGTTGAGTACTTTGATTTCCATGAAAGAAACTAAAATCTGTCAGATCTGGTTACCTTGAGAACAAGCGGTGAGTAGAGCATGTCCTCCAATGTCAGATAGCAGCTTTTATTCAGATATTCACTGGCAAATTCTCTCAGCAGCTGGATGTTGTACAGACTATCAGCGATGGATGGGACTTCCTTCAGGCAAATATCTGATCAGACAGGCAGAGAACGGGTCAGATCGGGATGCAGCTCAGTGACCGGACGACTATAAATGTCACGCTGAGAGGAGCGGAACTGCGAGCCGTGTGCGAAAAACAAAAATAGTCTTACACACATTCATGCTACATTCACAGGGTTTGCACATTCAATAATTTCCATTTACATGATTTATCATTTCTCTTTTTCCTCTCTCTTTATGCAAAATATTGGATGGGAAAAGTTGTGGCATTGGTCTCAACTAGCACAATTTTGTTTAGAGAGACCTAATAATTCATTTTATTTGTTGTTTTATTTATTTTGAATATTTAAAAAGTTTTCCAGTTCCAGTGTTAAATGTTCATTAGAATTTAAAGTTTATTGATCTTTGCGAATGTTACTTCATGATTATGCCATTACCATTATATTACTTGAAAATGGTTTCAAAACAACAATGTAATTGTTTATCGCAATAACTTCTTGGACAATTTATCGTCCAACAAAATTTTGTGAGACAGGGATAATTACAACTTTATTTCAAAACAGTTCTGATACAATTTCAAGAACTTTCATGGCATTTATAGAGGTTAAACACTTTCCAAACCTTGAAAACACCTTATTGAAATTCAAGGATTTCAAGCTCCCATAAGTGTTTATTCAGAGGAAATTTATTGTCATTTTCAGAAACAAATTCCTTGAAGGCAACTGATAATTAGTAAGATGTTGCTTGAGATTTTGAGAGTGTAAAAGTGTGTGAATGAACTACATCTCACCCTCCAGCTTCATGATGTCAGGGCAGTAGTAGTGGACCACGGTGAGCAGCGCAGCTCCATCACAAACATCCCTCATGAGGTCTTCCAGCAGCGGGAAGAAGGGCAGCTGGCGACCTGATGCGTGCTCTCGACGATACCGGACCTAACCAGCAG
Organism: Brachyrhaphis roseni; assembly: GCA_903066815.1. NCBI lineage: Eukaryota > Metazoa > Chordata > Actinopteri > Cyprinodontiformes > Poeciliidae > Brachyrhaphis > Brachyrhaphis roseni. The sequence goes on from CAEFZY010076441.1 coordinate 8,790, forward strand.
GGGGAGACCATCGGGGTTTTATGAGGATTAGAATGTCATCATGAAACATCCCTAAAGCAACAACACAGTTCCCCAGCTATAAATCAATTTTCCAATTAATACTGAAATGCGTTCTTCAAAGCACATTAACCTTGGAAGGTTCTCCTTCAGTTAATGCTCAAACTAATGAAGGCAGCAGGTCAAGGTTCCCCCCAGGACTTAGAAAGAGTGGGGGATTTACTTTATTACCCTTCAGTTGATCAGTTTATTGGTGTATTTTGAAAACATTACACCGATGACTAGGCCTGTCGCAATAAGCAGTAAATCAATTAATTGCATGATACATTAAAACGAGCTCAATTATTTCCATTTGCATGAATTAGTTTTTCGTTTTTCTCTCTTTCTACCAAAAGCTGGATGACAAAAGTCTTCAGTCTGGTACTTTGGTCTCAATTAGTCTGAAGGTCTTTTTTTTTTTTTTAAACAGAGATTTCATGATAATTTTTTTGTTTTGTTTTGTTTATTTATTTTGGATATTTAAAATGTCTTCCAGTTCCAGTGTTAAATGTTAATTTGAATTGAAAGTCTATTGATCTTTGAGAATGTGTTCTTGCATTGCATTGCTTGAAAATGAGGGACAATATTATCGTTTATCCTAATAAATTCTGGGACAATTTGTCGTCCAGCAAAATTTGTTATCGTGACAGGCCTGCTGCTGACTGAAAACATCAAATTGTACAATAAATTCATTCCAGTGGGGAGAACCCTGAAGACGGTTTACTGTGAGGAGATGGAGGTGAAGGTGTTAAGAGTTGTAGCATGAACAACAGAGTAGAGGAATCAACCTCTCTCTGGTGTTTAGAAGCAAATGGCCAGAGATGAAACCCAGTTAAACTACACTGCATGAACCAGCTGACTGGGATGGAAACTGGGCTAATCACTGGCCCAGTTAGAGGAAGCAAGCATATTCAGCACTGAAAGTCGATCAGATTGTTGTGAGTCGGTTCAGTTCTCAATTTGTGGGATTAAAAAAAATTTAAAAACCAAACTCAGATCATGAAACTCATAGATTCAGAGTTTGTACACTTTTTCCACAGTAAAATTAAAAGCATTTTCAAGGACTTTCTAGTATTATCAAATAGAAATAATGTTTGTAATTCCAACTGACAAACAAAAAAGTTTGGTCAGATTCAACTTCTGACAGTGAGAAAAAAAAGTGTTTTTTTATTATTATTATCTTTGTCTTTAAATATCTGGTTTCAAATATTAATCGCGCTTTACAAATTTAGGATTTTAATCAAAAGTTACATTGCCCTTTCTTACAAAACTGTGCAGAAAGAATATCAAGCACTTTGAAGGACTTTACGCAGAAATCAAGCACTTTCCAAACCTTGAAAACACCTAATTGAAATTCAAGCAGCACCCATAAAAACCCTGTAGATTCCACTGAAATTAAAAATGTAAATACCTCATCAAAATTAATCAATAGCGATATTTTCGATAAATATTGTGGTGGCACTCTGAATTACACCTCATTTCGCATCTGCCATTACAAAGAACCTCATCATGTCAGGAATAAACATCTGTGTCAGGTTTAATCAATCAGGCTGAATATCTTTTGACACTTAATATTGTTGTAAACAAATACTGTCGTTTGACATTAGCACTGCAGACATGGTTACCGTGACAACATATTTACACACTAAACACCGCAACTTGTAAACAAAATGGATAATGAATACATTTCTGATTTCAAAGGCAGAGTTGTTCCACAGCACTGATACGTCAAAGCTATGATACATTTATTCATATTAATTCATGTTAACAGTCACACCACAGTTGCCAACTTAATGACCGTCACTTTATTTAGTAACTTTTAAAACAATAAAAAAGTTAAAATCGGTATTAGCTAAAATACCGATTTTAAAACTGAAATAAGTGCACTATATCAAACCCTTAAATGCAAATAATATACGCATTTAAAGACAATACTATGAGAACACAAATACCACAAAGTCTAAAGAAAAAAAGGTTTATTCTAAACACATCTCACATTCAGTACAACATAACCAAACAAGAAAAATCTCTACCTAAACACACACACACACACACGATTAAAGCATTAACCAAAGTCTAAGTCTGGGTCTTTTTGAGGCCACTTCATGAAACTAAGGGAGGCTAACAACAACCACACTAAAGGCTCTGAATGCAGTGCTGTAAAAATGCTTTGCAACGTTTCACACTGAGCAGATTTTGAAAGATTAGAGAAAGCCAAACCAAGAAAATACAAAATGCAGTTTAATGATGATTTAACTTATTAATGGAAGGGAAGGTCATCCAAACTAACTAAAACACACATATGAATAATAGAATAAAAGTGGAAGTGGTGAACGATCTGAGGAGGCGTTCCTCTACCAAAACTATTCCAAGGACAGATTATGAACTTGTCCAGGAAGTGACAAAATAATCCAGTACTGAAGCACTGAAGGCCTTGTTTGCTTAAATTAAAGTCAGTGTTTGTCATGTAATTAGGCAAAAACTGAATTCACTAGAAGGCCAAAAAGAACCCAAAGGTCTGTTTCACATTTGAGAAAACCCCAACCGGATGGTGCCCATACAACTTTGGGAAAAAGTGAAAGTGAAACTCTTTGGGAGGTGAGAATCCAGTTACATCTGGTGTAAAACTAACCTCGTTTCTGAAAAAGAGCAATCAATCAAAGCTGGTTTAGGTAGATTCTCACCTCCCCACAAACCCCTATTTTAAAACCACAATTTTTATTTCTTCTGTCCTAAAACAATTAATTGGTTTAATTGTGATTAATGGATTATTTAAATAATCACCAACTAATTTAATAATCTGCAGATTAATAAATGGAAAATAGACTCAAAAAAGGCCAATTTCTGAAAGAACGATGTATTCACAGCAGTAATTAAGACAAAACTGTACAAAAAAATATATAAATTTTCATTTAAGATAAAGAAAATGTTCTACCAAGAACTCTTAAAGTGGCACAGAGTTTTAGCTTCTCCCAGTTCAAATTCTGCTAAAAACTAAACCTCCCCTTACGCACCTTTTGCTATCTAATTATTAGTAGGTAAAGCAAAAGTTAATCAATGAATCTATAAACAATCAAAGACACAAAAGGAATGTTATGTTGTTGCATTTTAGGCAATAAAATGTTTATTTTCCCATTTTAAAATGGAAATGAACTATTTGTTCATTTGCATCTTTTCTACAGAATATGCTAAATTTATTTATCCGATTAATCGTTCAAGTGATTGATACAATAATCAATATTTCTGTCTTGTCTTAAAATCGGTTTTAAGATCAGAGAAACTTAGACAAGGAAAACATACATAACAGAATAAATCTGAGGGAGAAAACATTTTTTACAGCACTACAGAAAATTCGTCTTCCGACTAGAAGAGCGCACTGTACCACGTCGTAGACATCCAGCGGCTCCAGCATGCTGTGGGCCAGCTCGGGCATGGCATCAGGCTGACATACACAAAGCAGAGCCACTGTCAGAGGAAGCCGTGGGCACATTTTACTTAGTGTGAGAAAACAGGAGAGAACGAGAGACAGAGAGAGACTGGTGGGAGAATGGCAAAGCAGATCAGTGAGAGGTGGTAGCCAAGGATGGGTCTGCAAAGCAAAGGAGACGTGTGGGCATGGGTTTTGCTCTTTACTCTCACTGTACAAGCAAATAAACACATACACTTACGCACAGAGAATCCACATGCCCTGACAATGCGTAGCAAAGGAAGCATCTTTAGAGCGCTTAAAAAGCTGGAATGCTATACACCTGTTTGGGATGTTAGCCACAATGGAAAAGAAGTCTCCTTTCTCCCCCATTGGTGAGGCACTGGTGACAAACGGCACCACTGAATGAGCCTGAATGAGCCATAGTGGAGTGTGCGCGCACATCAACACAAAACTATGCGTGCAAAAAGGGGGGATTAAAGGGGCGTATGGGCGGGGCTGGCATCCAACTTACAGGGACTAGCTTCCAATACCATTTGGAGGGAGACTATCCAGTTTGCAGGGACAAGAGGAGGAGGAGGAGGAGGAGGAGGAGGAGGAGGAGGAGGGAGATATGAGGAACAGGAGCAGAGAGAATAAAAAGTCAGAGGTTACAAGCAAAGGATCAGATCTGCTTCCAGAGTAGAGAAAAAGGAGCCGCAAAAACAGCAATACAAAGAGACATTCCCAAAGCCAACAAAGGAAGTTGCTGCTTTCTTCAATCAACCATCAATTTTTCCCAGCTTGATCCGGAAATGAGAAGAATTTCATCTTAAAGTGAATAAAATACTGTACAGTCACACTGAATGGCGTTACCTTTTGGTGGCTCGGTGACTCCAGAGGGTGATGCTTCACTTTGTGTTCCCTTTCTGTCATCTCCCTCATTTTCATGTTCACCTGGACCAGAAATCAAAACATGTTCATTTTTATACCCAGAAAGAAAGCAGATCATCAAATTTTAATTTCCCACCTAGCATTAAGTGACTTTAAATCTGTATTTATATTCAAACAGCTTTATGAAGCAATTCAAAAGTATTTTACTAATCCCAAAGGGAGTTTGGGATCAATACATTTTTCAGTTATTGTAAATATTGATACAAATCTATACTGTAAGGACATCTAGGACGAAAGCATGAGATTTCCTTTAGCGCATGTCAGCTGAAGTGCTTTCAAAGTTTTTAGTGAAAATAAAATTAGAGAGAAAATAATAGTCTGGCACATTCAGACATTCTTCCCATCAGACTATCAAACATAAAGCAATACAGAGTTTGTTCACTTTTCCCACAGTAAAATTCAAGCACTTCTCAAGCATTTTCAAGGCAAGTTTTCAAACTTTTCGAGCACCACACTTTGGAGATAAAAACAATAGGAATATCCCGTATTATACAACAGAGACATGGTAAAATGGTATAACAAACGTTTATTCCTTGAAACGTCTCTCTTACACACAGCCAAAACGGTTTTCAGGCATTTAGCAAATAGAAATAATTGTAATAATCAGACAGTGATGAAAAAAGTGTGTGTGTCTTTTTTTAACCATCTTTAAATATCTGGTTTCAACTGTAAACATTTTCCAAATTTAGGCTTTTAAACAAGCTGTTACATTAGGCTTACTACAAAACTGTGCAGTTATAAAGCACTTACGAGAAAAGAAAAAAAAATCAATAATTTTCAAATATTTCAAGCACCTGTACTAACCCTAGTAGTTTCCTCTGTCTATGCAGGAGTTTGTTTAAAGAAACATAAAACCAGTCGTTCTTTTGCTGGACTAAGTATTCTTCTAGAAAAGTCTTTGCAGGAAAGTTGTGCTCCACTGTTGATCATGACAAGATTTCAGGTTTTGTTTTTATAATCCTCAAATATTGTCAGGTTACCAATTTATAATCTACAGGCAGCAACACAGTTTAGTCAAGGAAAAAAGAATTTAAAAAACATCCGCATTTGTGTTCTCAAGTATAAAAAACTTTAAATATTGGGAGTTTAGTTTGGATCAACTTAAAAATAAGAGGAAAAAAATAAAACTTAGATGATCCTAAAAGACAACCAGATTGTTCAAACTTTGAATTACAGCTGACTAATCAAAGTCTCTGATTGGTGCATCTTTTTTAAACTTTAGGTCAGCAGGAAAAACAAACTAAATACCGAAAACTAAACTGTAGACATTTATTTATGAAACAGAAGCTGAACGTTTCAGAGAGCTGACAGCTAGTAAAATAGATCCTGTTGTGTTTCCAATATCTCAAAAGTTTGTCAGGACCTTGTTAATCCAGAAGACCATGGCGTCCTCAAGGTCAAAGGGCAGCTCCTTCGAGGCACTGAAGGTAGAAAAGCGCTTGACAGAAGCCACCACTTTCTCGATGCTGATCATCTCAACTGTGTAGGCCATCATGAGAGCATCGATCATCGAAATGTGTGCACTCTGTTAGAGAGAGAAACAGGATAATTCAATTATGTTAGATTTTTTTCCTCCAGGTCTCCAAAGACATTAACTCAACCCAACACTACAAGAAGATATCAAGATATCACACTTCAATTTAAGTTTGCTTTTAAATTTTTAAAAGTTAATGTGATACGTTTCAATTCTCATTTGTTTTTCTGGTTTTTAAATGGAACAGTGACCAACATATTTCATGAGAATTGATTTTAACAATGATACTTGACAAAATGTATCATCTTATTGGTTTTCACAGCTGTTGGCTATATAACTGTTTATGCTTTCATGATGTAAACTACTTTGTACTGCCATTTGTCTAAAATGTTCTATGCAAATAAACTTGATTGATTTTTTTGCACTTAACACTTTTTTTTCTCTCCGTTCTTCACATTTGAGACCAAAACTGATGTTTGAATCTTATTGCTCTTAAAAAAAAAAAAAAGAAACTGACCACTGGCATTTTCTATTTCATACATTTCTTTTAGTAGCCAAAGTAGCTTATCTAGAACAGGACCATTTTTTATTTGATTACTAGTCAGAATGATCAAATACTAAAATTACTGTTACACCTTAATTACGCCTTAATTAGAGCCACACAATATCAGGAACACGTCATTCAGATACAATTCATGACATTTTTCTGATTCTTCCTTCAACAGAAAACACTCTGAGATTTAGCATCTCAACAACTAAAAATATGAATCAAGTGTGGGTATCCAGGGCAGTTAAAACTATTCACTTATCACACAAAAATATTACAGGTTTGCAGAACGCACAAGCAGGACCCTTAAAATGTAAATACCCCCCAAAACACTACTGCTATTAAATGAATGTGATATTACGCACACAAACTAAATCCTTCTTCTTGCAATGTTTTGGACATTAACTTGTGACAAAAATATATTAATTCATGACGGTTCATCATGCTTATTGCACAGTACTCCAGAAGGCCATGTCACTGCAAACCATTATAGAACAAATCCATGAAAACACACAGCATTGTATCTGTCAGCGCGTAATGAAACTCACTCCCGGCGTAATCCAATTGCTGATGGAAGTGCACAGAAACTAAGCTTATTAACAGAAAATGAGAGTTATTCAGAGCTTTTCCTACAGCACAACCTACATGGAGACTAATAGAAAATGCACTTTCAAACAGACAAAGATAGGGACAGATAAAAATTTAAATTGTATTGTAGAAGTTCTGCTGTTTTCTTTTTCTTTTATGCATCCAGAATGAAGTTTCCATGATTTGTGGAGCGAAGTCATCTGCTGGGTGTTGGTCTTTTGTGTTTTGTTGAGTATAACGTGAGCGCAGCTGCCCAACAGGAAATTTTTAAGCACTTTATGCTTCCTTTTGCTGACAAACTTTATGGAGAAGCTGATTTAATTTTCAAGCAGGACTTGGCACCTGCTTACATCACCAAAGGTATCGACTTTAATGACCAGAGCGTCACTGAGCTTCATTATCCAGAAAGCGAGTCGGATCAAAAGCCTAGGAAATATATATTATATTATTAAAAGGAAGACAAGAGACATCAAAGCCAACAATTCAGACCAGGGCTGAAGCAATCTGATTAATCGTGATTAACTTATTTACTACTTATTCAGAGTAGTAATTAAGCCAAAATTGTACAAAAATAAATTTGCATTAAAAGATGCATTTTAGGGCTAGGGTTAGGGTAATGTTTGTTTTCTTATTTTAAAAGTTGAATTATTTGGTTCTTTGCATCATTTAATGTATTTCTAATTTTGTATAAAAACGCTTAAATTTAAAAAAAAAATCTGCAGAATGTCAAATTTCTTAATCCGATTAATCGTCAGAATAATTGATGACTTAATTCAGACCATCTGAGAACTGCTATTAAAGCAACCTAGGCTTCATAAACCCCTCAGCTCCATGCTACACAGCATTAACGCAGTAATTAATGCCAAACAAGCGAGCAACAACAATACTCTGTACATATGTTTTGATACTCTTTTTAGTTTATGTAATAAAATATTTTTATTTTATTATTGTTCAGATTAGACTGGTAAAAATGTCTGTTTAATAACCTGAAGAACATCATTTTAAAAGACAAGAATCTGTCCTCCTTTTGATTTAGTTTTTTGCTGTAGATGTTCTAATAAATCACATTTGTTTTAGTTTAAGAAATGGGAAAATCCTAAATATTAGGTGATATTTTAGATTCCCAACAAAGGTTGAAGGGAATTAAAATTTGTCCTTTGTAACTCACCTAATTGGAGTTGTAAAAATTATAATTTTTAAAGTGTATATTTTAAAACCGTATATGGATGTACAGGCAATAAACATTTAATAAGTTCAATGTAGTTCAGTATAAAAACACCCAAATGTAACACCTGTATGTCTACAAGAACAACAAAAAAAAAGAGCACAAAAAGGGGAGTAGGACTGACTATGTTCCCAGTCTTTTGTTTTCCACCGTGCTGTCTTCATTGGTGCAGGAAGCAGCCCTACTGGGAGCATGTTGCCCCGAGCCCTGCGTCCATCCTGGCAGACTTTGTGCACACATTCGCCTAAACCGGGCTGACCCAGGAGGGCGGCTCCCTTCAAGGCTTTAGAGGCGCCGGCTTTTGCCCCAAAACAACGTAGACGAGGCATAGAGGGGCCGTCTGCATGTGCAGCGGCGCCTTCATTCACACACGCTTTGAAATAGTAGGAAAACCGGTTGCCATGGAAACCCCCTGCCAAGTCAGCAAACCGGGAGGAGGGTTACAGCGGTCCATCAGAGATAAGCTCATAATTTTTCCATCTCCTGGCTAGGCTTTGTGTCTGGCTGCTTACACACAGGCCTGTGCGGATTATTGAGTTTGAAAGCCAGAATGTCGCGGTTACACGAGGTCAGTGAATGCCACACTCCCTGTGACGAGCTGCACTGAAAGGCAGCAGCCGAAAGTGGTGATGTGGTGGGACATTTTGGCTCTAAGGGAGGCTTTTTATTATTATTATTTTAAAGTTAAGAGAGCAAAAGAAATAAGATAAAGACTGAGGACACTTTTTAAAAATTTTCATCAGGTTCTGTTGCTCGTTCACAGCTCTAGTTTGTAAAACCCGACTTGCTTAGGAAACTGTATAACACAGTAAGTTACTGTTTTTGAGTGAATTTCAGAAAATGGAGTAAAACTACAAAGCAGTTTGGATGAGGAACTGCAATTCAAGAATTACAAATTTTGCCAGACCATCACAGGTACTGGTGCAAACTTTTTATTTTTAATCAGGGTAAATCCATTATCCCGATTAAAAATAATATTTTATATTGTAATTTTCTTACAGTAGAAAATGTTAAGCACAACACAAAGTTAACTATGTAGAGACTTTTACTGAAAAGTTGACTTCGCTGCACATAAATCAGCTTTTATCTCAGTTGGCTAAATATAGCAAGTGTTTTGAAAAAAAGTGACTCAGATCTTTTTCTTATAAGCAGAATAAATTTGTTCAATCAAACAAGCCCAAAATAATTTGAAAACTAAATTAAATTTCCTTTACAAGGGAAAATGTGCAAAATCTTTTTAAAGTTTTGGATTGTTTCTGCAAAATCAGATAACTATACCGGTAATTGCTTTATTTTTATTTTAATCTATTACATGTCAAAAAATTTTGACATTTTTTTATTATAATTTTGGCCCACATGACAAAAAGTTTGAACACCCCTTCTCTAAAGTGTATTAGAAAGTAAATTAGGAATATTTCTGGCTTCAGGTAATGTAATATATTGTTTATGCAACAAAACAAAAAAATGACTGAGGGAAAATTAATGGCCTTGTTACACAATAAACTGACAATTGTAAACAAGAACTGACAGCATAGCTAAGATTGTTTGAATATGCCCCTTTTGTTTTAATTTTTTTTAATCTAAAACATGAAACAGAACCAAAACGTAGTAGAAGTCTGCAGGTGTTGAAATAGCTGTTTTAGTCAAGTAATATTATTTTTGGTACAGATTAAATGTTTTTGGTTAAAGAAACTTTGTGCTACATTGATGTCATAACACAGTAAAACCAGTAGAAATAATCCTGGTTTCCTTAATCAGACGCTTGCTCGATCTTAGCCAGGCTTTAGTTAATAACGCTTTTGTGAAAAACTTTGTGTGGGCATGAAATCTATTGGTCACGATTGCTCATAAAACCAACAAGCTGCACTTTGCATGAAAGAGTTGTGGACACAGTTTGCTGCTCGACTTGTTGGAACAAGCTCCAGATGATTTGGCTGCAATCTTATCTTTTCTATTCAAAGGATCTGGGATTTGACTGCCATGCCAGCTGCACAAAGACTCCCATTCAAAGTTAGAGCTGTGATTAGGATTTTGCTTCGCGTGTTGCATCTCATCAGTTAACATGGCAACACCCATAAGTTACATACATTACATAGAGTCAGTTCTTGTTTTGCAGAGTTAGTTAGGTCAAAAATGAAAAGAAACAATGTGGGCTAAAAATTTGGACTGGGCAACATGGCTTGGAAATAAAATCTGATCAAAATCTGACTTTAATTCTTCTCTTTCTTTCCTTTATAAGAAATTGCAAATAACTTTACCCCATCGGGAAGTGGGGTAAAGTTCTGTCCAAATGAACTCGATCTGTAAAACAGGTCCTGAGCAAAATTCCAGCTTTTCCAAAAATGTAATCTTCATAAACAGGAAACTGTTTATGAAGATGTCAAATAACCATTTGACATCAATCAACATTTATTGTTCTACATTTGTAGCACAAGCAGCTGTTTGGCTTACGAAGCAGCTAATTTTCACAAAGAGTCAGTTTGTTTGGCCAGTTCTTTCTTCAATGAATGAGATTCTGATTTAAAAACCACCTTTAATTTGTTAAAAAAAAAGCAAGAACAGAATAAATCCATAGGTTGGAGCAAATACATCCACTGCATGTTAAGTTCAATTTCTGAGACACTTTCTTACCATTTTGATAGGAATACAGGCCAGGTCCCCGTCAGTGATGGGCGTGTCGTCGCTCTCCATGACATAAATGCCCTTTCTGGACAGAGCCTGGATGACCGACAGGTGGGACTGAAGCGACGCGGCCTGCTCGGTCTTCAGAATGAGAGCGCACACACGGCAGTAAAGCTCGCAGGACAGAAGCAGCCGGATGACGGGGGGCTTGATGTGCTCCTGGTCGTACTGGTCTGTGTAGAACGGGTCCCGCAGATCTTCTGGAATATGGTCTGCAACAGAAAGAATCTGGGCTTAGGTGACGTAGGTGGCTCTTAATGAAGCTATAAAAGAGGAATGTGAAGTGCTCTATTTTAAAACTCAACTACTCACATAGTTTAATATGATTCAGATAACTGTAAGGAACGGGGTTTGTACACTTTACTCACAATAAAATTCAAGGTAAATTTTCCAGCATAATTGAGATTTTTAAAAAATTAAGAAAAAAAAAACTGTTTCAATTCACTATTATGTAATTTATGAGTTATTTTTTAGTGATAATATTCTGCATCTGCAACAGGGACAAGAAGTTTTGAAATGTCTCTCTCATACACAATATATACACCTGACTGGTCCAAGAACAAAACACTTTTAGCAAATAGAAATCATTTTTGTAATTCCAACTACCCTAAAATAAGAAAAGTTTAAACTAATTTAACTTCAGACTGAGAAAAAAAATGTCTCTTTCTTAGGTGTAAAAAACATATGCATCTGTAAATAACGTTTTTTGTTGTTTTTTTTTTTCAAAATTTAGGCTTTTACCCAAACGTTGGATTGCATTCATTACAAAACTGTGCAGTTTGAATATCAAGTCCTTTTCAAACTTTGAAAACACCTGCAAGTATTTTCAAAGATTTCAAGCACCTGTGTGAACCCTACAGGAAGCAGGAAAAGGCGTATTATTGGTTCCAGGCAACACAAAAGCATCTCTATCTCCAAATCATGATACGTGTAATATTTGTTCTAGGTTTGTTTACTGTGAGTAAACGGAGCTGTTTGTAATTATAAGTGAGTGAGTAGATTGGGCCGCAGATCCTGCTGATCCAAGGCTGCTCAGGTGACAGCACACTTTGCCAATGCTTACTTAAAGTTGGAGCCACAAGGAGGAAAACTGTGACTAGTTCTGTTACTCCGAATATGAGGTCATTCCCAAAACCAGACGCCACTGCCTTACAAGGGCACAGAGCAAAGCAGCAGCGCAAACCAGATTTATACTGGAAGGTAAGCCACATGTTTAAAAAAAAATAAATAAAAAATCTTTCCAACGTCCAGCATAAAATGGTGTGGCAGCAGAAATAACCCTGTTTCTGCTAAACCTGTTTAGATTTCTGCCAGAGATGTGACAACACAGCGAAAGCTGCATGTGTGTGTATGACGGGTTCCTGGTTTTCACACTGTGAAGGCGAAGAGAAACATTCTAATCAGCAACCTGCAGGTCAAATACTGGAAAGCAAGCAGGAAGGTTAAAAACATGCAGCAAAAGTAAAGAAATAATAATAATTATACAATTAAATCCCAAAAACTATCAGATGGTAACTTAGAGGTAAATACGTCGATATTAGATTGTGAACAATTAAGAGTTTTGATGGTCTGTGGCAAAAACAAGCTTTTTGTTTCGTTACTGCAGAAAAGAAAAATCATAGAATCCAATAAATAAAATGCAATTGTTGCACTGCAAAGTGCAACAATTAAGTTTATTGTTTGAAAGGATCTCTTGTGTGTACACACAGCTTTTAGCATTTGTGGACGTGACCTAAAGAGTTTGGGTTTTCCAAAACAGATGCACCAATTAGGCTTTTTCTGGATGATACCAACTTAATTTTCATCAATTTTTAAATTTGATTGGAAAAGATGTGCTGCAAGCTTCTTTACACGGGTAATACTTGTGAATCCAACAGAAAACAGTGAAGAAACTGCAAGATTCTACACATTTATCCATTAAAGGAAACTACGCCAAGCTGGAAGAAGCATCAACTGCATGATACTGATGCATGCATCTATAGATTTAAAACATAAAGAAACCCCCAAAAACTGAGTTTTGGAAGAAAGAAAAAAAATCTGATTTTTTTTTTGTTTTTATCCCATAATCAACACAGATAAATTCTATTCTACTACATGTCCAACAATCCAAGTGTTTTTTACATTTTATATAAAAAATGTTCACTCTAACAGAGCAGCAAAACAAACCAGTGATTTTTACAGCACACTTCTTAAACCAACATCTGTCTGGAAACTATCAAAACGCTGCACAATACACTACAGGTAAAACGGTAAATAAACCATGAGAATTACTCTCTGTACATTTTGTCCACATGGTGAACTGAAAACTTATATGCAAATTAAAAAAAAAAAGTCTTCAACTGCTCCAAATTTTAACTTGCTCAATCCCTATGCGAAGAATCTCAGCAGAAAAATAGGAGTTTACTGAAAAACATAGCCATATGTGTTCAATTAGATATTAGTCATAATGATTTCTTTCATCGAAACACTATCATAAGAAAAATGTTACTAACAAATGCCTTAAAAGGTATTTTGATGTGAAAGGTTTCAGTGTTTTAACGCTCTTTTGACTTGTTTTTCTTTCCTTCCTTCTTCTCACTGTATTTGTCTTAGTAGACGGAACTTGAAAAGCTTTTAAAGGCTTTTGGTTTAATGAAGCAATTCTATAATGCACAGAAGATTTGTCGTGAGAACAAATGGTATTAATTTAAAGGGCAAGCTCGTCATAATTAGCCGAGCTGCAACAGTTATAGTATCTTTAAACTCGGGTCAATCGACAACAGTTTTGCAGCACATGATTAAACATTTAACCCAACAGTTTCTGTCATTCCTGGAGTGAATGAACATCATGACAGTGGGACTTATTGTGGCAGAAAAAGAGGTCTTCCTGTTGGAGTTCATTCTCCAGACACTGATGTCATGTGGCAGCTGACCCCGCCTTTCTGCAACCCAGAGCAGGCTAAAAAAACGTAACAACCTGGGCGGGGTGGAGCACCATGATGGAGCCTGGCAACAACAGCCAGGATGTTGTAGATCACACACAGCCAACCGTGACCGGTGCCACACCATAATCTGCACCAGCAGAGGCAGACGGAGGGCTAACGACCTGCCTGCGAGCGCGACTGGTCCTCACTGTCAGCCAGAGTCAGCTTCCAAGGCTGGGATCAGCTGCGGCACAGCCAGAGGATTCACATCTGCTGGAAACGGCACAAGCCAAACAAACAACCATGCAGCATTTGCAACATAGCAGACCCCATATGAGCTGCAGCGGAACTAGAAAACTGGAATAATTTATTAAGTTCCCATGGGAAGAAAGTAATTGCAGGTACACCTGAGAGTTGTTTTCCCTCTGGGCCTCCGAAGCACAACAGACTACACTGCAGCTTATCATTTTTGTCTGCAGGAAGATGCTGCTGTTATCCATCTATATCATTACCAAAAGCTCATGATGGATGACAACAACAGAACCAAGTAAAGCCTTAATGAACCCTAAAGGAAAAACAAAAAAGTTTTCTATTCAAACCCTGTTTACCTTAAAAACTCAAATTCTACTGCCATTTTTTAAGTGAATGCTTCAGTGACATTTGGAAATCCATATAATGATCATAACAAACCACAGAGTATGAAGGAGAGCTTAATGACGTACGATCTGACCAGAGATGATGCTGATGTAACAGACATGCAAAGCCTGAATTCAGGAACTGATGCATGAGGCAGCAAACAAAGCTGCACTACTCTGTAGGGCTGAAACGATTAATCGGATTAATTGTGATTAATCGACTTGAAATAATCCTCAACTAATTTAGGAATCAATTCATTGTTAACTGGAGAATACAGACTAAAAAAGGCCATTTAATGAAAGAAAGGAACATATTCAAATCAGTAACTAAACCAAAACTGTACAAGTGGCAAATTTTTAGCGTCACTCAATTCAGATTCTTAAAAAAGAAAACAAATCTCATATTGAGCATGTTTTGTTATTCAATTATTAATCAGTTAATCCAAAAAAATAAACAGATTAGCCCTACATTGATGTGAAGTCAAGCAGAAAGAGCTGAGCTTTTAACATGTTGATGTTAGAAGGTTTTTTTGGCTGCAGATGCATCACCTGCTGCAAATGATAAAAGCGTACACTAAAGGAATGCTACGTCATTGAATATTAGCCAACAAAATGTTTATTTTCTTCTTTAAAAATTTATTGATTCTGGTTATTTGCATCTTAATCAATTTCTAACACTGTATTAAAAAGCTTAAGTGGTTAAATGAAAAATCTGCAGAATGTGACAAATTTCTCTTGGCACATTCGATTAATCATCAGAATAAATCGATTACTAACATAATTGTTTGTTTGTAGCCCGACTATTATGACAACATATACTTTAAAATATGTTTATGTGCCTCAACTAATTCACCGTAAATAGTCAAAAATGTAAAATATCTTCAACAGCTATGAAGCTGGAGTTCTCCAAAAGTCCTGGAAGGCCAGAAATTGTAATTTCTTGTGTTGATGCAAGAAAGTTAATATTTACAGTAAAATTACATTTTTTCCAGTGACGATAGGAGAAGCAGAAAGAAATGTTCCTTGGACATCTAACAAACCGGCACTGTAAGAAGAGACTTAAAAGCACTGAATGATATGTCTGGTCTTCATTAATTTTTCAAAGTAGTGAATGGCTTATGACAACTGTAATTCACACCCTAACATTTTGTCATAATTCAGGTAGTCATCAAAACATTTGCTCCAGTTTCCACGACACCAGCACTCCCATTTCTCTCATCACCATAACAGTCTAAAATTATATTAGTGAACTGTGCAGTGCTTGGGTAAGCCTCACTTTTTTTCCCCACATAATGACTCATGAGGATAAAGCTATGCAGTTTTCCAAAAACTCTTTGAATACTCTCATTAAAATCTAATGCCAAAATAAACAATTTTAATCTACATGTTCTACTACTTGTTTCACATCTTTATATTTTAGTCAAAGACAGGTTATGAAATCCACATAAATCAAAATATAAAGTCTGTCAAAGAGAAAAGGGAGGCCCAGACCCAAACAGCACCAATATAAGCCATCAATACAACAAAGAAACTAATGAGGCGGTGCAGAGAGACGAACATAAATAAGAAAGAAAAAGAGAGGTGGATGCAACCTGAGCAAAAAACAGGCTTGAAAGGAAAAAGAAAGTAATCAGGCTGACATCGATAATTAACAATGGGCAACACTATGGACTGGATATCCTGTATAAATCTGTCACATTAAGCAATGATTAATGGCATCATAAATTAAAATGATCTCAAAAATTTCCATTCTGACTTAACATTTTTTGAATAGTAATTTTGTCTACAGAGACATTATAATTCATTTTATTTATGGTCTCGGTTGTTTTTGTTTTTTACTTCCATTTTATTTGTCGTTTTTAGTTGTGGTGGTTTATTTTGGATTTTTAAAATATCTTCCAGGTCCAGAGTTAAGCGTTCTCTATAAAATTCGTTGATATTTGAGGGGCGAACTTATCAATACATTACTTAAAAATGTTCTAAAAATGACAACATTATTATCTCAATAATTACTGAGACAATATATCAATTTGTTATTTGAAAAAGGCCTATTCCTGTGAGATTAAAGAAACGTCACAGAGCTTTTCCTGAACTACTTTTAAATTAAATCTAACGCTTTCTGAAAGCTAATAAACAATTATGACTTATTGTTTATTAGCTTTAAATTTTTCCTTCCCTTAAAACTGGTAATATTCTTGGATTTCTACTCAGATTGAGGTGAAACTAACATCATCTAACTTAAAAGTCCTCTTACTAACGCAGGCAGCCTCAACAGGGAGTGTGAGCGACGGGACGTGCAGATGAGTATTTTCCATCCACTGAGCACAGTGTAACAAATATAGATTAAGCATCAGTGACTGTCCCTCCGTCTGATTTAAGTTCAATCTCATTGGCCATCCGACAAGAACGCAAAGATCTGGTGAGTCAGTGAGCGAGGTTTCAGTTGCCATTGGGGACTTAGAGTTAGAAATACATGTGTGTGTTTTAGCTTTCTTTCTGGCTTTTCCTTTAATTGTGTTTTTCTGCTGAAGCACCAAGCAAACTGCTAACTGAGTGTGTTGAGAATGTTAAGTTTCAACATCAAAACACTTACTGTTAAGATGAGAAAAATAAATGACAAAAAGGTTTGTCACAGTAACAAATTTAGCTGGATCATAAAATATCCTAAAAGTTATTGAGATAAATGATAATATTTATTGTTGTTTGGGGACCATTTTTCCAAGACAATCGATCAATCAAATTTTATTTGTGTAGAACATTTTAGCTACAAGGAAGTTGTTTCGGCTGTTTTACAATTTTCCAGAAGTTTGTTCCAGATTTGTGGTGCATAGAAACTGAATGCAAGTAATATAATGCACGTACGCATTCTCAAAGATCAATAAACTTTCATTTTAAACAAATTGTTCACAGTGGAAATGGATGATCTTTTAAATATCCAAAATAAATAAAACAAATATAATGAATACTGAAGCCTCTGTAAGCAAAATTACCCTTGAAAAGAAGAGGCTAGTTGAGACCAATGTACTAAACTGAAGACTTTAGTCATCCAGTCTTTAGTAAAAAGAAATGGGAATGATCAAGCTTGTTTTAATTTATCATGCAATTAATCGATTTAGTGCTTACTACAGTTTTGTTTCATGCTCTCTGGTGTAAGATATGTCACTTGATAAGTCTGTAAGACTGAAAATACAAATTTCAAGCGACCAACACAGTTGCCAGTAATTCTCAAACACAAAAATCGTGAGCGGTTGTGAAGGATTATTGGAAATGAACTTACCGATGCCATAGGCTTTGGCAAAAAGCCACCGCAGGTTTGCAGCTATTTTTGCTCTGGCAGAGTCGTACATCTCCAAAGGTACTACATCCATTGTGCCGTCTGCAGCCACAGGTAACTCCACTTTTTTCCTGGTAGTGTCCCCGCCGGCGCACAAGTCAACATCCATCCTTAAAAACAAATAATAATAAATATAGCATCAAATTTAAGCTGAATATGTTGGAAAAAAGAGGGGTTGGTTATTTTCCTACTCCGTTATTTGGTACTTTTGCAGTTTAGGTTTATCTGTACCAGGTAACTTTGTACTTGCCACTTGAACATTTTGTACTCTTTTTGACAACTGATGATTAAAAGTTATATTCTTTCGTCTGTGAACATTGTTCTTAAGAGAATGTGGTTATCTTACTCCAAGATAAAACCAAGTACCAGCAGGAGGTCTAAAGGAATTATTTTTGGTTTAATTTGTCATTTTGTAAGAGTGAATTGATATCAAATGGGTGTAACGAAAAGGCGTGAGATCCAAGTATTGTTCTAATTATTTATCTTTCCAGTTCTCTGACAATACCCAACTGCCAGGAGAAATCAACTAATACACAATTAAATGATAGTGTATGAATGAAATGCAGGTAAAAGTTGGCGGGACAAACTGAAGCAGAGCTGAGGAAGGACAGTGCAAAATGCTATTTTCTAATAGTAAAAGTGTGATTAAGTGACAATCAATGAATCCAAATAACCTTTTTCCACTTTAAATAAAGTTTTTATTGTTTCCATACACTTTGGCACATGGCAAAACACCTGTCTATGATGCACATGGTATTTAAGTAAGGCGTAAGTAAAACCACTAAATACCAAAAACAGTTCTAAATGTAGCATATAATCATGTCTACCATGGAAGGCATCTGTGGATCAAAATACTAATCAGCCCACACAATATCTGATAACTGTATTGAATTTGAGACAATAGCTTGAATTGTGTTTTAAATGTGGACTAAAGTAAGTCTAAGGAATCATTCTGACAGGTGGGAAAGCAAACAATTTTAGTTTAAATTAAAAGCTTGAACTATTCATTTTTTTTTCCATTTAAATAATTTGCTCTCAATTGTAAAATCGGTGCAGATATTTTACAATACCAAAAATGGTAAAAAGTTAATTATGGTACACACATTACGTACAGATAAATATATACCTCAAGTATATAATTTTGTAAATTTTACAGATGTTAAATACCCCGAATTCAGTTTCTTGAAAAAACCCACCAAAAAAGAGGACTTTTGGACAATTGAACAACAGTGTGGTCCTCTTTAGCATCAATGAATTCAACCTAGCCCAATTTGTTAATCTCCCCTAAACTCTTAAATATATTTTCTTGTTTTGTTTTTTTTTTTCTGACTGAAGTAGTGCACTTTTTTTAAAACATTTTTTTCGGTCCAGTCAACTTTCCACTAATATGCTCAAATACAACACTGAGCAGACAGTGTAGGGTGCAGTCTTTCCTGCATAGCTGAGATGCTCCTGTGAATTCAGTTATTCACCATGCTTGTGTTTCTGGTTCACAACAATAAGGAGATGTCAGTTTTAATTTCTAAGCCAGTTTGATTTTCTTGTAGTTTTTTTTTTTTTTTTTTTTTTGAAATTGTGGCTTCAAATTGTTGAAATGTATAATTTAAAAGCGATATAAAGCTATAAAAATCTTAAATATTAACAGGTGAACTCAAAACAAAGTGGTTACCTTTACCTGTAACTAAGAGACGTTATTTCATTGCTGAAGGTAAATGTTTTTCCTAAAGAAAAACAACAAAAGAACTAAACTAATATTAGCTTACGTTGTTTTATAACCTGTAACGTTATCCTTGCGGTACTGCTTTACCACAATGAAACTATTAACGGCCCAATAATGGCTGGCTGAAACAGCAGGGTAGCTGCTATGTAAATTACAACATAATGACAATATGTTCGTGTTACAAAGACCTAATTTACAAGCAACAGCAATTAGCTGAAAATGAATATTGGCTGTAAACTGGGTTAGCAAAGTGGCTGAGAATGCAAATGAATAGCGGCTAACTAATGCCAGCTAACTGTTAGCTTGCTAATACAACAGCTCCCCAGCATTCACTGGAGCCATGAATGACGTTAGCTGGAGAGAACATTACCTTGAAAGGTGCTGCGTATTTCCAAGTCACCCTTTGGGTATAGCAGGGTTACACAACCAATTAGCCGAAGACCTGCCTTGTTGTAACGTGGTCTGCTGTGTAGAAAATACAGCAGCCGCAGACACGCATCGTAGCCAGCTAATAATAATGCTAGCAGGGAGGGAGGTGAGTCTGTGTGGTCTCCTCCCAGCAACAGAATCCGATTCTCGGCCTGTGTGACAACCGCTCCGCGGCAGACTCACAGACGAGGCAGACGCCAGAAGGAAGCAGTAAAAATGCGACGAGACTCTCTGGTCGAAATAAAAAATAATAATAAGAGCAGGTGTCTCTTGACTATAAACCTATCTCTGTATTAAACGCTTCATGGTAGAGAGGAGACACACGCATCCCGCGGTGTGTTCGCGCTCTGCCCATGGAAGTAATTTTCATCCCTGCCTTTCTAAATGAGACTGCTGCGCATGCGTGATTACCTTCCAAACTGTCAACAGTAAAACGGTGACAATAACGAACACTTTCGGTTTATATTTTCCAAAAATATGTATATTTGCAAATATATTAAAATTTGGGAGGGACAAACGTTCTGTCAACCTTTATCTTAAAATTGTGTACTTTGTAAAACATTTTTTAAAAAAAAATCACTTTTCCAAGATGTCAGCGTTGACATTTATCAATGCTGACATCTAGTGGGGAAATGTGGTATATACACTTCAGCAGGTGAGATGATTCAGTAAACAGCACCAATTCCTGCTTATGATTTTGAAAAACTGCATTTGCGTTGTTTTACACCATAATGACATGTACATAATGACAGTATTATTTAATCCTTCGGCTGTTAATTATAGACATTGTTTAATAAATACAATTTAAACTCTGCACTGAAAAAGATCAAACTGGGTATTAGTAAAAGGCAAAATTTTACTTGATAAAGTTTAAACCCGTGCTATACTATATTTCTTCAGATGTAGGGATATTTGTTGGCTTGCCATGCTCAAAACCATTTTAAAAACAGTTTTTATTCCAGTAGCATAATTTCACACTAAAAAATAATCCAATCAATAAATATTATAACACTTTGTTTCTTGCTAAACTCACCTTGAGGATTTGTTGTTAAGAAGCTCAATCTTAGTTTAATCTGCGAGCACAAAGTTCCACATATAGGCACAGTAGAGTTTAGCATGTTTGTTTTTTCTACAACAGTGAGTTTTGGAGGTTATCTTCTCCTTGTGTCCAGCTTCTAAATGCCATACGGACCAAAACAAACTACGTCACATTTATTACTCAATGAAACAAAAGTCAGAGATCAATTAGAGGTTTCTAGAAACTTAAATTTGTCTGTAAAAGCAGAGAAATCTGGTGCTACAAACTAAATACACATACAGGTCACACTTGTCACATTTTTACTGTAAGAAAATGTGAAAACAATGCATCTTTTTTAAAATTTGTAATTATGCGCTCCATTGTGTAGGTCTTTTAAGGGCTACATATTATTTTGAAAGGCACAGCACTTTAAGTTTGTACTTTATTATGTTTGCAACACTGATCTTTATTGTTCCCCAAAACAAAGCCGCCACATAAATTGACTCCAAACAGAATCCAACGAGCAAAGCCACAGAACAAATTAACTTTAATGTGAGAGTGATTTAGATGTCAGTAGCCTTGTGGCTGTTTGAATGAACAGACACTGAATAGATTGCATAGGTTGTTGTGGGACAGTCTTGCATGACATAGCAGAGCAGAAATAGCTGGTAACCTCAAAGATGTTTTGCTTTGTTAATTAAAATTCCAGATCAATGTTTGGAAATGTTCTCTCTTTTTTTGGTTTAATCTTTTCTTTAAGAGCAGAATTTCTCAATGTACAGTTCTCAGCAGCTCTACACATCAACCCACCCTGTTCAAACACTTGACCAACAATTTTCATAATTGGAACATCTTTAAAACAACGTAAAAACAACCTTTGAAGCATTTCTCTTCCCACATTTGAAGTGCAGCTTCGAGGTTTGCTAAAACTGTTAGAAATAAGACCAAGTTACGAGTTTGGCTTTGATATAAATAATGTAATAAAACACAGTTCAAACAGACACTTCTCTCCAAAAACATTTAAATATCTTCTTTTTTTTGTTAAATATTGCATGTCTTGATGTTGCGTTCTGAAGAGACTTGCTAAAGCCAAACTAACATCGGTTGAGCAGGGGTTTGCCATGACAACAATCTAAGCCTCCCTGAGCAGAAAGTCACATCAGTACTATATTTTAAATAAAGAATAAAAACACTCAAAAGCTTGGCAAAAAATAAAAATAAAACAACCCTCCATATTGTTTTCTTAGTAGAACTACAAGAGGCAAAGAGCTCCAACTTTTAGCTGGAGATTTTGAGTACTCAATGCAAAGGCTAATATTGTAAAACACTCTAACCCTTTCAGTTTAAACATCACTAATACTCATATCAGATACATATCTTTAAGTCTTTACTATTGCACAGAAATACAGATTTTCTCCCCTCTTCACTGGGTAGAACTAGGGACAAGGCATGAAATACAGGAACATTTTGGTTTGGTTAACAGCATGAAGTCTTCATTGCTCTCTGAAGAAAACTGGAGACCAAAACTGTGTTTATAAAGACGCTTGTGCCCCAGCAGCGTGATTCAAACGCATTGTCATTCAAAGATTCAAATTAAAGGTTTAAAAGGCAAACCCCAGCCCCACATTTTGATCAGGCTCAGCTTCATTTACTGTCCGACTCCAGACAATCCATGATTTGACTTGGTCTGTGCCGCAGTGAGCAGTGTTCCAAGAGGTGAACAAGTGCTAAAGAAGCGCAGATATAGTGACATTCAAGTCCACATTGACAACAAACACACAGGCCTACTGTAACATACTGTTGGAAAATCAGGACCGACACAACTTAAGAGTACAAGGTCTCTCTGAAAAGGCGAAAAAAGTTTTATGTTCACAGACGAAAGAAGTTTTCCTCTTAATAAGTGAGAGGTATACGACTTACAGTGATTTACGGGTGTCAAAGGAGAGGTAATGCATAACACAATACCGGTCAGAAGTTTACATGCACTCATCACTGGTCTGAATGTCATTAATAATACTGGACTTTTAAAGATTGTCATTCCTTTTCCACAGTGGGATGAAGATAAAACCAACTGTGGAAAAGTTTTAATTTATTGTTTATTTTCCGTAATCTAAACAGTTTGAAACATATAAACAAATCTCAACTAACAGTAAATATTTTGTCATCATTAACAAGCTTCTGAATCATAAAAAATTTGTTTGTTTTCTGGCTTTTAAGCAAAGCCAGGAAACTATAAACATTGTATTCATAGTTGAGGGCTGGGTTTTAGAAATAATCTTTACTTTATCCAGCTAACTATATTCTTAAAACCTTTTTTAGAATGTTTGGGATCATTATCCTGTTAGGAAACCCAATTGTGTCCAAGTTTCATCCATGTGACCCAAAATGTTGCCATTAAAATAAAGAAATCCAATAGGATTCCTTTATCGGGAGCAAAACAGACACCAGAAACAGCTGAAAAACCAGTTTACGGACTTCAGTAAATGAAGTTTTGGTGTGGAATAAGAAAGAAATTCCTTCTCCCTTCACATTTGTAGCTGTCTACATATTGACTCCTGATTTAACACTGTGAAATAAAATAATACAAAGACTGAGATGTTTGGCCACAAAAAAGATGTTTAAAGGAACTGTCTAACTAAATTACTCTAAATTCAACAGCTAGATAGTTGGGACACTTTAAAACTGGTTTTGGAACAAGTAACGCAAAATTACATATCGGACGTCCTACAACCCTTTGTGAAAGTGTGTGAATGAAACTTAAAAAGCTGAGCTGTGTCTTCAAACTAAACCAATTTAACCAAATAAACACACACACAAAAATCTACCAGTTATGACAAGAAACGTGGTTAAAAATCCTCAGACTTACAACAGAAGCTTTTTTTGTAGCTGCAGGAAACATGTGGTAAATACACAAATATGTATTTTGATTTGGATCTTCTTTAGACGAGAGAAAATCCACAAATAATTCAAATAGTTTTTTAAATAACTGCATTTTTATGTTAAAAACCATTGAGAAAAAATTATGAAAAGCACAAGATTATGCAAACATTCATGCCAGTGATGAGTGAGCAAGCGTCTGAGCAGAACCGCATCTGAAAGCTCGTTTTCAAAGAGCTTCACGAACGCTCGACTCGAACAACAACCTGCTCTTCTGATGACATTAGAAGTAACCCAGACCCAAACATCATCGGGACCAGAACTCCTCCACACATTCATTAACAATGAAATATAACATTTTAAAGAAACAGAAAAGACTGTTATATTTAAATATTGCAAATCATACAAAAACTGTTCTTTAAAGTGTAAACATTAAATTGATGCCTGATGTCATTTCTTTACATGGAGAAATGATATAAAATAAATCATGTCTGTCATATCTGTAAATTGTTCTTATTAATATGTAAAAACAACATATTAAATCTCAATTTACATTATCATTGTTGTAATAATAATAATAATAATAACCTTTGTTTTGTATAGGCGTTTTACTATATTGTTATAAATAGTGTAACATTTTAATTCAAACTTTTCCCTCCTCTGGCTTTTTCTTTACAAGGCAGAAAAAAAAGAAACAAAAAAACCCCAGTAAACTCTATTTGTGTCACATCCAAACACACGTTTCCTGGTTTGATCATACATACACACACCCAAGCTGCCACAATCACACAAGGGTAATCAGGAGGCTCTATGTGCGATTGAGGGTCTGGAAGATTCTGGATATTTGGAGCATGACTGGGCCGGTCTCTGGGTCATTCATCCACTGGGTGCTGTTCAGAGGATTCTCCAGCATGTCTTCAAACGCTGCACAAAAACAAACAAGAAAAACGCATGACAGGGTTATTGAACTCCCGTACTTAGCAGGCAACTTCCTGTACATTTCCTCAAATGTAACTGTAATCTAGAACTTCCCTTTATATTTTATATTTTGGTCAGATAGTCACACACAATTTCACATAAGACAAGATCATCTAAATAATGGATTTTCATCAATGTCACACTGGATTATACCTAGCAGAGTCTTGGGATTCGTTAAACCCAACTGGACCACGGGGTTTTCCAGAATCGCTTGAAACAGAGGGCTGTTGGTGTCGATGCCTTTATCTAGATCTTCTGGAGATGGTTTCCTGTCTCCCAGCAGCCACTCGCACTGCAGAATGAAAAAACACAGAAAAGAGAGCTGTCATTTCTCGTCATATTTATGTGAACTGACGATTTCACATCATTTCACAGTTAAGATGATCAAACATCTTAACTAATTTCAACATATAAAATTACTAAATTGAAATAATTTGTGAATCTTGATCAAGTAACTTGTATATCAGAACTAACTCAACAAGAGTCCTCTGAGAATACTATAGTAAAAACAGTAAACATAACCATAGTTCCTGGTGTGTTAGTAAGAAAAATATAAATCAATAGTTCTTTAATTTGGAAACAATTTTAATGAAACACATAAGCAAACCGGATATGTAAAAATGACATTTTATAAGATACCCTCCCCCCAATTAATAAACCTATAAAGTTTCCACAAAAATTAAGTTTGATCACTAATTTTGAGCATAAAACAACCCAAAATGTTGACAAAACAAGGTAATAAAAATCTGAATTAGCTATGAATACAATTCCATCATTTTTATGACATAAAAAACGTAAATATTGAAATAAAACAACACACAAACTCATAAAATGAACACAATTTCTTTAAACTAGTAGGGAAACGTGTTATTTTTGCAATCTCAATTTGTAATCTGTGAAATAAAATTAAGCCCAACATTATTCCTACTCAAGGTAGATTTAGGTTTGAAATTATTTCTTAATTTTATCTGTTGACCGAATTCAATCTGATAGAGAATCTGTGGGGTCAGCTAAATATTAGAGGCTTTCCACCCTCATTAACAAAAATAAATTGTCAAATACCAGTGGAAACGAGCCAAAACCTGGTCAGTAAGTTTAAGGGATTTTCACACTGATTATGAAGAGGTGTGTAAAAATTAAACTTCTTTTACAATGTTTCATGCAGATGTCATTTCCTATCAAAAGCTAATTTAAAATGACTGTACCTATGAAAAGGAGGATAAATAATAGGGGGTTTAACTCTACAAATTAGCTTTTTTACATTTTCTACATCTTCATTTGAAACAGTTAACTTTAAATGTTTAGTTTTTTATTAAAAACAACTGCAAAGCTTTTGCTATAAAACTAGCAACTTATTCAAATAAAGAGAGGAATGAGAAACTTCATGAACAGTGTGCTTCTCATGTGTTGATTTTTTTGTCTGCTTTAGTTTCTCACTGAGGGATAATCATGTAAATATGAACAAAAATAACAGCCCAGGTTTCGTCTTGTATGGGAACTTTGCATAATAACATTGTTGGTACTCCAGCGAAACACCAGACACTGATTGTGATAACACCACGGTTTATGCAATCACCTACCGCTGCATCTTGTTGGTTATTATTCACTCTGAGAGCATCAATCACCTCCTTTTCATCAAAGCCCATCTCCATCAATGCAATCACAACCTGGAGAATCAAAGACTTGGTGTAATTATTGGACAAACAACTTTTAGAACCATTAACAGAGCCTTAAAAAAAGAAAAGAAAAGATTTAAAAATATAAAAAGCTTATATTTTTAAATCTAAATGTTACATAAAACCACTAACCCTGGAGTCTGGCCTGAACTCCCTTTTCCTGCGTATTCTCTTGAAGATCTCTGTGAGTTCGTCCTGCCGGCTGCTCTCGTCGGAGCTCGATTGCCTTGAGAGGTTGGAAAGAATGTTGGCTGAAGCGGAGGCTGAAGCTGAGGGGCCCGTTGTCGTCGCTGCAGCAGCCCCTGATGCCCCGGAGGCGTCCTGTCCCGGTAGCGGTGCATCCACAGTGGGGTCATCAACGTGTTCGATCAGCCACTCCATGGCCTGGGTCACCGACATGCTGCAGGGAAATGAAGGAAAAAGTTTAAAATAATAATAATAAAATGCAGAGTGCGTGCTGATAAATAATGCTGTTCTGAAGGCTAAATTTATTTAAAGGGGCAGCATTATGACTTTTCCAGGCACATAGCACCATTTTATAGCAGAATCAAGTAGCTATATTGCCTTCAGTTAGAAAAATGCTGTAATATATCAAATATGAGTTAAAAGAAATTTGACTTTGTAATTTAACGCTTTGAAATTGGGCCTAGGTCTTTTTAAAAACTCCTGATCTTTCTGAAACTCCAGGAAGTCATCACAGCGTCGCTCCACTATTAACCCTTTAACAACGTTTTTAGCAGCGCTTCACTGAGAAGTAGCTCGTATACTGAGCTCAGCTGTTCTCAGCTCAGCGGTTTTACCAAGTGTTTGCCAATCGATAGTGGCTAGTCTGAAGGAGCTGAGTGGGGGAATCAAGATCTGTGAGGCCAAAGTTCAGATGCTCGGGGTAGAGCTGCACCTCAAAGGCGGAGTTAGGTCCAATCAGTCGTTTTGCACACCTGTATGGTTGCTCAGGAGATTAAAGGATTTTTTAAACATGCATGAAAAAATCAAGACAACACTCCATGTTTATTTTTGATGAAGGAATAACGTTACAACATGATGTATAACTAAAAAAAACTTGGTTTTGCATAATACTGCCCATTTAACAAATGAATAGATAAAGACAACAATTAAACATCAGCCTTACTGGCAGAGTCTAAGCGCTTTGATGGCTCTGCTCTCAGGGAAACCCATCTCGGTGAGTTGCTGCAGGGCCGTTTCATCCACACGATCCTCTTCGTCTTCATCCAGCATCGCTTTGATACAAAAAACAAACAATTAAAGAAAGGCAGAATATCTCAGAACAGAAGAAATAAAGACGTTTTAAGCAACAGCACACACAGTTTAGAAAAGATGAAGAAAAACTACAGTTTATAGACATTTTTTGTTATTAAAGAAGCCAACTGGGGCCTATGGGATGTTTTCAAAGGCAGAAAAGTCAATAATTGTATTTTTCAGTGGCTCTAATCCTCTTCCGTATATCAATATGGTCAATGTGTGAGCGTTTAGTTTTCTTCTATAAGGATTTCTCAAAATGTGTCCATTTTATGACAGAAACATAAACTAAAATCTAAGCCTGTCGCAAAAAGAAAATAATCAATTAATCGCACGATAAATTAAAATGAGCTTGATCATTTCCATTCTGATCATTAGTATTTAGTGAAGAACAATTTTGTTTACAGAGATTTTATTATCCAGTTTTCACTTCCATTTTATTTTTTGTTTTATTTTGTGACGCTGTCTTTAAGCAAGCTTTACTAGTGCAGAGTTATCAAATACATTTGCGATTGAGTGTTTAAAGTGAAAGGTTTTAGTCCATTCAGCACTAATACTATCAGATCAGTTTTAGCTGATACTAAACCTCAGATATCTGTATCGGTATCGGAAGTGAAAAAAGTGGATCAGTGCATCCTCATCATAACTAGATTTTCCTGCTTACCGTTGGCCTTTTTGAAGAGTTCAACAGCATCGGGGTTCAAGGCAAGAAGCTTCTGTGCAACTTCAATAAGAGAAACCAGGATTTTTCTAAGCTCCGTTTGAAACTGGAACAGCACAAACATCAAAACACAGACATGTTCACAGACATCCGTTGTTTTTAGTATAACTGCAGGGAAGCTAACTCGTCTTACATCTCTGATGTTGTGCTGTGTAACAGTGCGCTCAGTGTGCCGTGTGGACAGGCTGGCAGTAGCCTTCAGGATAGCATCTTTATCTGGAGCTTTGGTATCTTGTTTCTTCTGTTACAAACAGAAAAAAAAAAGTTTGTAACATGAAAACTTTAGGGTTATTTCCCACAGAAACATGATCAAGCTTACCTTTTCATCTGAACTAACATCTGCCATCTTGGGAGGGGTTGGCGGCGGTCTTTTCTTTATGAGCAGCAAAACATCTGCCAACATAAACGACACACAAACCCGTATATTTCAAATATATTTTAACATAATAAAAACATGTTTGCTCAAATTTAAAAACATGTCACACGAGCAATGCATACCTTTGTCTTTAAGGTTTTCATCAGCGATAGTTTTGGTGTCGGTGAGGACTCTTTCTGTAGCAGCGTGTATAAGTTTATGATGGGTAAGTGTTTTGGGGTCTTCTAGACTTCCATGAACATGCTGCAAAAATAGAGAAAAAAATAATATGTCAGACAAAAGACAAATCTGGGTTTGCAGCTACTAAACATGGAGATAACTCATACAGATTAAAAATTTCATGCTTCTTCAGACTCCATTTTCAAGATCTTTTTATCTATTTTAGTGCTTAAAATGCATTTATGTGTTTATGCAAGATTCTTTTTTTTTTTTTTACAGTGCTCAGGATTTAAATATGGAAGCTGCAAATCAGTCAAACTAGTTACAAAACTGATCTTTAAAAACTATGACCTTCTCATTCTGATTTTGGCCAACACTAATATATTTTTTAAAGTAACCAGACAGTCAAAAGCACCTTCAATGTTCCAGTTTTATTTTACTGAAAAACATTAAACTACACCCATGAAACTGCACATGAGGTGTTGATCTCAAATATAAAAAGCTTAGAGCATTGCTGTCCAAACTACTAAACTAACTGAACAGTATTATGTATTTTCCTGGCACATAGTGCCATTTTATAGTATAAAAAAGTACCTATGTTATCTTTAGTTGTTATAACAATTTTGTACATATCAAACATAACTTTAAAAAAAATTGATTTTGCATTTTAGCGCCTCTGTCTCTTTAAGAAGCTCCTACTCTTTCCAATACTCCACCTTCAGCATGTTATCACAATAATGCTTCTTCATAAAGTCGTTAACGACCGTCTTAGGAGAATAAAGCCTGGTTATAAAAAAATATATATTTTGTGTTGTACTTAACATTTTTTATTGTTAAGTACAACACAAATTATGTTGGTAAAAATTTAACCCTTATAAAAAGTCTCCACCTGCATCAAACACCTGTGGGCCAAATTTGTATCACTCTTAAATTGCAGCTGGTGGGCCGCACAAAATCAGTCCAAAAGCCATAAATGGCTCCTGGGCCACATTTTTAGACACCCCTGAAATACAGAGAGCATCAGCAACTCATCCAGGAACTAAAAAAAAAAAAACAGCACAGCATCTAAACTGCAATATCAGTGCATAATTTCAAAGGATTGCTTGGATACAATATTGGTTGTGCTATTATTATATAGCAAGTTCAATGTATTCAGACTCATCAAACCAATAATGTATCCTGCCATTTGAGAAACCTTTCAGTAACGCCCTCACTTAATATAGACTTTAGCGACCATTAGTGGTATGTTAAGCTTACTGAGAGCGAAGGGAGCATCATGACGATGTGAAAGAGAGAGAAAGAGTGAGGAAGGTGTGGGTTAATTGCAGTCAATTTCTAGGTGAAACAACAGCTAAAACAAAAACAAATATGGTATTCACATTATAAACTGACTTTATTGTGCAGAATTTGTTTTCTATAATATGAATTTGGATGTTTTTCTCATTATTAGTCACAGAAATTGTGACAGGAATCTTTAATTTTAGTTTTGATGCCTTTTAAAAAAGGTCTGGGCTAGAAAATTTATGTACAAACCAACAATTGTAAGGTTGTTTAATGTGCTATCCTTGAATTAAATCAAACAGAATGATGTCTTTGCAATATTAAACAAATATAATCGCAAAATCATGTTTTCCTAATTGCCTCAGTAAAGGTCAGTGTTCATGACTCAACAAAAAAAAAAAGAAGCACTAGGCGAAATGCATCACAGGAAACACTGCAGACCAAAAACAGGATAAAGGTCCGTCTGACTTCTACAAAACGCATCTACCCTTTTGAAAAATATTAAACAACCTGATGTGGCATAACTGAAACTTTTTGGAAGATGTGCGTTTTATTATACGTAGCTTCTCATTAAACAAAACAATAAAACATCAAGCTAAAGCCGAGCATGGTGGTGGTAGTGTGGTGATCTGGGGTTGCTTTGCTGTAATTGTTGGAACCATGACTTTTATAACGGGACTTTTATGCATGTTAACTATTGCGTTTATAGTGACGGCATTACGTTTCTGCTGCTTCACTGTGACTTTCAACTTCCCCTTAGGAAAAAATAAAGTTGTTAAATTAAATCTAATTTAATTAAACTAACAGAAAATCAAAGAAAATGTTTTGTAATAAGTTCATAAGATTATCAAAGCACACCAACTCACACCATGTAGCCTAAGCTAATCTACAATTTTCAGAGAAGAGTGAGCTGAAATTCAAATATTGAGAAGTAAAAGAATCATTTTAAAACTATTTATTCAAATTTCTAATTAGTTAAGGCAAGGTTGATGTGGATACATTTTCCCTCAATGAATTAAATAATCGTTTAAAAACTGCTTTGTCGGATATTCGCTAATCTGAAACATCGATTTAAGTGTGGAAAAAAGCAAAATCAGAATAAATACTTTTTACCACATTGTGCAGATTATTACAATGCTTATAAATAAACGTTTTTTTATTTAGCAGAAGTATTAATTAGAGGTGGGCAGTTATCATGTATTGTGTTAAATTTCTTATCATGATAAGAATTTTGACTTAGGTTAATCATGTTCAAAATTGTCCATATTGTCGGGATTGTTAGTGTTACAAGCTTCTCCACAGTATAAATAAATATTGATCAATTTGAAAATATTTGTGCAGATCAGAGATAAAAAATATATACTTCATTATGTGAATATTTCAAGAGAAGTATCTGTGATTATAATCAGAACCATACAATTACCTAAAAAAAGAATACATATTTCTTATCATCACTTTTATTGCTACAGAAATAGTACCACAAAATATCGCGATAAAACAAATAATTGCTGTTTGTTTTGATAAAATCAACTAGATAGCATTACAAATTTTAGTTTTAATTTCATTGTGTAAAACAGTAAAACTGGCAGCTTTGCTCAATCCATAGCTACACAAATTATATTGGGACTCATATGATTCACAAAAACAAGAAAACAGATTAAGACTAGAAATAATTGAATACTTTTGAGTAGTTTCAATAAATGAATGAATGAAATTTGGGTTTAATAGAAATAATCAAACTTTAGCAACTACACAACGAGAAAACTATACATAAACACTGTAATAAAGTTAAGACAGAAGCGTTTAAGTTGACTATTACATTAATGAGGTTTCACATTAAAAGGCCAAAAAAGGAGAGAGGGGGTGAGCTGTATAATAATAGAAAGGCTAAGAAGCAGCATGCCTCTCTGACTGGGGACAGAAAAAAGGGCCACAGTGTTAGTTAGCTGAAGAGGGGCAGCCAACCTGCTAAATTATAAATAGCAGAGTCTACCCAGTTACTATAAATACAAAGCCAGTGACACTGACACTGACACTTTAAAGAGAGGGAATGGCAGGCACATAACACCTCAGGCAGAGGAGTGACAGGACAAAAAAATGTCGAAGAAGACACAAACACCCCCCACTTTAAAAAAAACCTACATGTTTCAAGCACCTCTCCTTCAGTTTTTCAACAGTGGTGTCTTCCGTGACCTCCTCTAGCCACTCTGTGCCGTCCATCGTGCAGATGTGTATTTTCAACACTTTGCCGGCGAATATCTTCTCCTCCTGCACGAACATAGCTGCTGCTGCGGCGGCGGAGAGAACCAGCCCGGGGACGGTGGCAGGCGGACAGCCGTTGTTGCCGT
Organism: Brachyrhaphis roseni; assembly: GCA_903066815.1. NCBI lineage: Eukaryota > Metazoa > Chordata > Actinopteri > Cyprinodontiformes > Poeciliidae > Brachyrhaphis > Brachyrhaphis roseni. The sequence continues at coordinate 41,414 of CAEFZY010076441.1, forward strand.
GTCTGCTCTTCTCGGAGAGCTAGCGTGCTAGCGTTAGCACCCAGCCAGCCAGCCAGCCGTCGCTTGTAAATCCGACGACAACACAGGAAAGAAAGGAAGGGTGCACCGCTCAGCTCAGACCCATTTTTCGTGGTCCCGGCCCGGTTGTCGGTGAGGTGGGACCCGAGTGACGCGGTCTCTGGTCGCCAAGTTGCCGGTTTTTGCCGTTTAGCACATAAGCGGCAGGCGGCGAATATCCTATTTTTACTGTAATGTTGTGAACTGTGAACTGCAACTGTACTCGCGGCGGGGCATTCTGGGAGTTGGAGTTGGTTTCGCTTGTTCTATGGAAACGGAGCAGAAAAACGGGCCACTCTAGTTTACTACACAAACATTTTAGTTGTTAAGAAGTATTAGGGCAAATTTAGATAGAAAAAAAGTGAATTTTTAAAAATCTAGAAAAGACAATTAAATTTCTGAGCTTGAAATTTTTTTAGAAAAACTCCGAAAATATGTTTGTTTTTTTTTCTTTTTTCCAGGTTTTATTGGCTCTTTATTTTAGATTTTAGACAGGAAAGTGAGAAATGAGGAAAAATATTTTTTTAATAAATTTGAAAGATTTTCTAGGTAAAAACTGGAAATTTCAGAGTTCGAAAAGTCAAAAATGTGACAGAAAAATTCCCAAATATTTAGATTAATTTCAGACCTTTTAAGAAAAAGAAAAAAACACTTGGGATTTTTGAAATCTAAAAGTCAAAAATCGACTAAAAAACCCCTTATATTTTCCAGAATATGAGTTTTATATGAAACTTGTGCTGCAATGGAGAATAAGGGCCATAGAGGTGTGAATTTCCACTAAAAACTCTGAAAACATAGAAATTTCTGAGTTTCAGAGGTCGAAAATTTTTTAAAATAATTGAAAGTCAAACATTTTCTACTTTCAAAACTCAGAAATATCCAAGTTATTTTTCTCAAAAAATTCAGAAATTAATCTGAAAATGTCCTTGTTTTTCTAGCAAATTTCTGACTTTTGATGCAGATTGGATTGTCCTGATCTGTGTTTATCGTGTCTGTCTCTATGAAATAAGCAAAATAAAGTATTTTTAAAAAATCAGGCTTGTTATCTGCCATGTATATAGAGAAAAATTAAACTTTAAAAAAGTAGCAAATAGTGCTAAAGTTAGTTCTCTTTAGGATCTTAACTTCACACAATATTTGTAAATAAAGATGGATTGCAACAATGCTAAATATTTTGTTGATTAGCTAATTGTAGCTGGCATAAACTTCAGACTACAGCCTTTTAGCTTGTAGTCATTGTTATGCACAAATAAGAACTTTACTCAATTCCACCACTAGATGGCGACAGGCTAAAGACGTTTAAATTGTTTTGCTGTTACTTAAAAACACGAAATTAATCTCAAATATTCGATAATATAGCCTTTAATGAACAAAAGAGGCGTTTTCATTAGATTAAGACACCAACGTGTCCTTTATTATAGCAGGTAACTTTTATACAGAATGAAAATAAACAGCAAAAATACATTTAATGCGAATGATAACTTTACAGAGGAAGTAAACAAATATAAAAATGCTACCACAACCTAACATATTATTTTTCCTAATAATATTTCAAAAATCAAAACAGAGTGCATCTCACATAATATTTAAGTGGATACAACTGAGAACTTAGTTGGCAGTGCTTAAAAAAACATTTCTGCACTTACATAAATGGTTATCTCAGTGAGATTTTGAGTTACAGAACAGTAAATAAATATAAATTTATAAAACCTCAATGTTTATGTATTTTTTCTTCATTTTTGTGAAAACAATACCTAACAATATATTTCATTCATTTGTGTATACTTCAAATTGATTTGTGCCTTTGGGCCAGAAAAATAGAAAATATATAATCTGATCTGTTTTACATTTTAGAGAATTTTGACCAGTGCAGGATCAATTCGATGCATGCTGAAGACTTAAGATTTCTTAAACAAAATCTTGCTTACGAGGGAAATGCAAAGAATATTTACAGAAAAAACAACACAGCCATAGGCTCAAACTAATCGGAGGGAGAAGGAAATTAATTTCCCTGTTCCCTCTGGACAACAACAAACATCGTGGCCAACAGGCCAGTTCTCCAAAAACCACAGGACTCAAAACAACTCAGGCCTGTATTTGTTAACCGCCAATCTCCAAGATGGCTGTAAAACATGTCACCTCCCCACCACAAGAAAACACAATAATGCAAATTTTAAAGGCACAGCGTATCGCTGCGTCGTCGATTTAACGAAATGTACAAAACTCTAGAGAGCGTCACTACGATTTACTGGATGTTTTGGATGCCTTCACAGAAATCTCTTTCAAACTGAAATAACACTGAAACTTAAAATGTGCTCTAGCTTAATCACAATTTTTATTATAAACAGGATTATACAAAATATAAACAGAAGAAAAAGGACAAAGGCTAAGAGTGTTTAGGGAAATAAATACCCAGTGTGTATGCAGCAGAAAACAAACTCTAAAAGAAAGAAGTGTCTCTAAAGGACTTTCTCTGTCCTGCGTTTGACCCAAAACCACGACAGGAACACTGTAAAAACGCAAAATACTACCAACTATTTTTAATTTAATTCTAGTGCAAATATCTTAGTACACTTTAAATGATACAAAACTAACTTAGAAGTAATTTTACAGCAACGAAGAGAACATTCTTCACTTAAAATATTTAGTAATTTCTTTTTAATTACTGTATATGATGGATATCAGGAAAAGTAGCTGCTTAATTAATTCAGATCCTAAACAATAAACAACATTGCTGAAAAATTACTAGTTCCACTGGCCGATTATTAGACATTTTTTCCATATTATAAGTGAAATAATCGGCCAGTGGAACTAGTAATTTTTCAGCAATAATATAAATCATTAACTTAAAATAAGTTCCTTTTTGCTGAAAAGTTACTTGTAAGTTAGTTTTGTCTTATTTCAACTGTAATAAGATATTTGCATTAAAATCTAAACCAAAAATACTTGGTAAGAGGTTTCGTGTTTTTGCAGTGAAATAAGCATAAATACAACCTTAATAAATAAAAAAACCCAAATAACATTAAATGAAGCACATATGTTGCTGTTAGTAGAAAAATGTATAAAAGTCCTACATCTCGATTACAGCTTTGCTTGATTTCCTTTTTCGAGTGCTTTTATTTATACAAAATAAAAAATATATACAGCAGCTCATCCTCTGGGTGCGGAGACTCTCAGCTTCCTACTTGAACTGTTCTGATATGTGTCCGATCTGGGACTGCATGCTCGTCGGTGGGCTGGAAATGCCCTCTGACCAATCGGACATGTTGGAGTGGGGGGACGAGCTGGACCACTGGTCGGGAGATCCAGGGGACGGGGTCAGGAACGGGTGGTCCGGCACCTGGACCTGATGGTTGGGGGTGTTGTCCATCGGGCCGGAGTAGCTATGCTGGGAGGGAGGAGTTAGGAACTGGGTGCTGGGCATGATCTGGCTCTCCTGAGGGAGGATGGTGTGTATGGGCATGCTGGAGTTGGCCGCCCCCTGCTGGAGCTCAGGGGAACTGAGGTCCCCACTGATGAAGTTCTGACTGCTGGTCGGGTTAGAGTTCTGGTGCTGCTGATGTAGCTGCTGCAGGTTCTGCATCTGCTGCATCATGTGGGTCTGCGGGCCCAGTCGGGTGCTCTGGAGGCCCTGGTAGGTCATCATCTGCGACAGGCTGGAGTTGGGGTGGCCGTTGTGAAGCGGCGCTGCGATCATCCCCTGGTGAAGGCCGCTTTGGCCTCCGGGGGGCGCTCTCAGAGGGTTGAACTGCCCCGCCTGGTTCATGCCGCTGTGCATCCTGGCCAGCCAGTCGCACTGGCCGCCCATGGCGCCCTGCGCGGCCGAGCCGGACACCGGCAGGTGGGTGAGACGGGGAGGCAGCGGGTCGAACTGCATTCGGGCCAGCTCCTGCTTGTTGGGCATCACCATGTGGTTCACGGCCAGGTGGGGGTCCGCCATGCCCTGCAGGTGGTTCAGAGACACAGACGGCGACTGCTGGAACGGGGAGGTCATCATCGGCGGTGACGCCACATCAGAAACGTAACCGTGAGGAGACTCCAGAGAGTCTACGGGCGACAGGACAGCCGAGCTGTCCAGGAGCGTCCCGGACTTCCCGTCCTGAGAGTTCTTCTTCTTCACCTTCATGTCTTTGCCATCTTTGCAGCCAATCCCCTTGTGACTGGGCTTGCGGGTTTTCTTTCCCTGGCCTTGACTTTGAGGCTGCGGCTGCTTCATGCCGCCCAGAAACCCGCTGGGTGAGCAGAGCGGGGAGGACAGAGCGCTGCTCAGGGAGCCGCCGTGCATGGGGGGGCTTCGTACCAGGTTGTACTCGTCCAGCAGCCTCACGATGTCATGGTGCATCCGCTCCTGTGCGATGTCCCTGGGGAGCCGGTCCATGTGGTCCGTTATCTCTCTATTGGAGAAGTGATCTAATAGGACCTTGGCAGTTTCATAGCTTCCTTCTCTGGCAGCCAGGAACAGAGGAGTTTCCTCCTGAAGCATGAAGGAGACAGCGTGTTAAATGAAAGAATACTGTTCTATTGAGCCTTTTGCAAGAACATGGCCCACTCTGCCATGACAGTCATCATAAAAACCTGCAAGTTCCCTAACATTGCTTCTATTTAGTTAATTTCACTTTAAAAATGTGAGGTTGGCTGCACAAACAGACAAAGGATGCAAACCAAACTTGTCATTTTATTGTAAAACTTTCATGAGGAAAGATATGGCAGCGATGGATAGCAGCTGTCAGTCATAATAACTGTTAGCCTGTTTGGATTTGCATGTATTTTACAAGGTAAGAAGTCTAATGTCCATATACTTTATAAGTAAGTATGATGTTTCTTTATGGAGAAGGTCAATAGTAACCATGGAGAAATTACCAGTTTTTTCTGCTTACCAGAAAAAAACTGGTAAGCATCCTAGACTTTAGTACATTTTTAATCATGCTCCGGTTTAAGGGGAAACGCAGTTTATGACATGGTGATATAAATCATGTGATGTGAATTCAGGCAAAGTTGGCAATTTCATCAAAACGTCAGGAGGGAGGAGGTACGGGTCGGTTTCTAAGCTAGCTATTTCCAACTTCCGCCTATGAGCCCCAACCAGGTGTGCTACGTTCACAGACAAATTAGCTCGACTCGAAAAGAAAAACAACTTGTATAAATCTCAGTCGCTCTGTTCAATCTGTCTTTCACTTCCTACATCCCCCATGGCGCCTTGAGTGATACAGTGATGGAAAGGGTCAATAGCAAACATTAAGAGAAGGAGTTTAAATATTTTTAACCTTGTTGTTCTGCATGTCCTTGTTGGCTCCATTCTTTAGTAGAACAATAGCAGCCTCTACATTATTTACTGCTGCAGCCCAGTGTAGAGCTGATTTACCTGGAAAGAAAAAAAAAAAAAGTTATTCAACCATTGAGAGCAAACGGACCTTAACACTCTGACTTTTCCAGATAAAATCCTTTACTCTGGTACCTCTCCAGAGCTGGACAGTATGGCTGAAAAACTTATCACAATAAACTTTTCATATCAGTCGATATTGATAATTATTGATTAGTTTTTTCTCTGAAATACTGCCAAACTGGAAAGGTGACTTTTCCAGTTATATCCACAGTTTTCACTCAACACCGTTGTTTTTTTATCTAACAGTTATGAGGCACAGCGGTGAAATCTTAAACTGCTGCTGTGCCAGTTACTTAACAGGCTGTTGCTAGGTAACCAAAGGACGAGTGTGTTGCTAGGTAACCAAAGAATGAGTCAGTCAGTTAGGTTGAGCAGCTAAAGTCTTTCCTCTGCCTACATCTCCCAGAATGCCGTGCGGTTCTGGATCAGAGTTCAGCGAATTATCTGGCCTTATATATTCTATATAATGAATATTGAATTTTCAATCAGACATTTTACACATCAATCTATCTATCACAATATATATAGTTATTGATTTTTTACCAAAGTCGTCGATGGCGTTCACATCTGCGTGACAGTTGATGAGCTCCTCCACCATGCCCTCCACTGCCAGCCTGGCAGCTAAGATCAGGGGTGTGGTGCCATCATGCATGCGGGCGTCCAGATCTGTGGCGCGGTTCCTGATCAGAATCTAAACAGACACAAAGCAGATTAAAGGTGACCTGTTGTGCTTCCTTCAACAGGTTAGAATGGCTCAATGGCCTATACAACACATGTTCATTAAATCTTTTTTGCACAAAATCATTCTTAGATATTGAGATTTTATCTGCTCAGTTCTGAGCTCCTTTCTGACTGAGCTTTAGAGTTTTAGAGCCTCTTGTCATTTTAGTACAAATAAGCTGCTGCTGGCCACGCCCCCCAACTCAACATTTACACTCACATGTGAAAATGGCTGCAAACAGATGCGCAATCATACAACCATATCTCTTTAAAAAGCATTAGTAGAGCCTCCTGCACAACCAACAAGAAAGCAGCAAGTGGTTTCTAAATGCTTGTCTTTTCCAGCTTGTCTGTACAGCATACAGCTGTATAACCAGCTGACCAAACGTGCTGAAGCTCAGCTTAGGTTGCTAGGTGACAGGCTGGCGCTCCAAAAACACAAAATCTAATAATAGTCTATTTTCCAGTGCAAATATTTTATTACACTTAAAAGAAGAAAAAAGTAAGTTAGAAGAAACTTTTCAGCAAGCTACAGGAGTTTCATTTAAGCCAATAATTCCTCTCTTATTCCATTTGCAGATTATTTCACTAATAACAACAGGAAGATTTTGTGTTTTTGCAGTGTATAAAAAATTACCGTAGTCAAACACAATTTGAATTATTTTCTTTCTTAAATTGCTGATGCAGACAAACGGCCTACCTGAAAGACTCCCTGGGCGTCGGCGGCCACGGCGGCGTGCAGCGGCGTCCGGCCCATGTTGTCCTGGATGTTGGCGTCGGCGCTGGCCTCCAGCAGCCGTTTGGCAGCGTCAGAGCGGGCGTACCGAGCCGCCAGGTGAAGAGCCGTCTCGCCGGTACGGTCGGTCTGGTTGTGCAGGTTTGCGCCCTGGTAGATGAAGTCATTGATGACGTTGGCAGAGGCGTCCTCCTCTTCCTCGCTGTTACCCGTTTCCAGTCCTCCTCCGCTGCAGGATGCGATCATCAGTGGAGTGAACCCATCTGAAGGGAGGGGAAGCAGAAAGGCATGAAAGGCTGAACCTGTATTTGCACGGTCAGCACAACTCTGAAACGGGCCAAATGAGTGCAAGAGAAAGACAGGAGTGCTACACTTCAAAGCCCTGAGCAGATCAAAACAAAGCAACAAACAAATCGAATGTGGATTTGACGCTTATGCCTGCGTTGAATCATCATTGGTTTTTCTTTCAAGAGCGGATTCTGATGCAGGCGCCAGCACAAGAGCCTCAGAAGGAAAGCAGAGCTTCGGGGGTTTGCTGAAGCCAGACTGCTCCAATAAAACCAAGCATTAATATCTATCCGAGAGAGGCAGCTCAGGCAGATGACTTGGAAAGGTTTTCTCCTCTTCAAAAGAAAAGCGAGCCCAAGATCTCACAGATTTGGTCGATTCAAGTGCATCGATCCATGACGGAGGGAAAAAAGTGAGCTCTCAAGTTGTTAAATGAACTACTTTGATTTTTTTTTTTTTGAGGAATCCTTCAGGGATTCTGGTAGTTTTTTTTTTTTTTTGCATTTCATGCCCTTGTTGGTTATTATAATGTTGAATACAGATAAAAACTGAGTCCCATTACTGGTCAAATGATTAATCTGATCAGGAATCAGTGTTTTCCCCGAGGCGCTCGGCTTCCAGCTGGCTGCTTTGAAGAAGATCCTTTACCCTGAGGACATGGCGGGGCTTCAGCAGCTCCTTCACGCACAATTACACCCACACACCCACACACACACTGAGAATCTGCTCAGAAATTTCTGCTCATTTTTTACCTTGTGAACCCAGAAAATCTGTCAAAACTTTGACAGTTTCACAAGATTTAGAAAACATGTCATTCTTTTGTTACTAAAGAAGAGACAATTCATACATTTAATGTCTGGATCTTAAAAGATAACCAAACAAAAATATGTAATGAGGATGTTATTTAACTAGTTTTGATTAGTTTAATCAGAATCAGACTGATTATGTAAATACAGTGGTGATTACCTGGCCCTCGAACGTTGACATCCATGCAGTCGTTTTCGATCTCCCCCTGAGGGGGAGTAGGAGCGATAGAGGGGATGCGCAGATCAGCGGCGTCCAGGTGCTGCTGGGTCCACTGGCGGTGGTCCGTCTGGTCGTCAGTGTCCAGCACCGCCTGCTCGTCAAGCTGCAAAAACAAAAATCACACACAGCAGGAGTTAAAATTAAAGAAAGAAGCAAAATCTTGACTTTTTTCTACAAGCACATGATAAAATTTAATAATATAAATTTTATTTTAGCAGATTCAACATTTCCAGATATTTCTTTGGGAAATTGTATCATACCATAACCACCACTGCTCCCAACAAACCCAGCAACTGCTTACATCCATGGTGGTTGCAACTTTATCTAGTTTTTTATTGTCACTAACTGTAAATATTCTTTTAATGCTCAAAAAGGCATGCACATTTTGTAATTTTTTTAAATTAACCAATTCAGCTGCAAATTCCTCTTGATTGTATGATGTTTTTTTATAACTACATGTTGAATTTTTTGCTCTTGCTGTATTAATTTCTTTCTTTTTCTATATATTTTCATATTCCCCATTGTGGGACAATTAAGGATATTTCTATTTTATTCTATTTCTAATGAAAAAATATTAAACAACTTAAGAGTTTATGAATGTTTTCTTACTTTGAAGCGTTTCACATCCGCAGGTTCGTCCTCTCCCCATTCGTTCAGGTTGTCGTCCATCAGAGAAATATCAGAGGTGTTTTTCAGTGGCCTGTGTGAACGCAGAAAATTCAGGATAAATCCACTTAATCTGCTGCTCTTAAGCCAAAAAACAACAAACCACTGATTAAATTCCTACCCCACCTCTCCATCAGATGAGGTTAATGATTATCTAAGTTGTCTCAGACTCACTTATGATCATTGTAAAATTCAAAATTGTCCAAATATGAACGTCCAAAACAGGACGAACTCACTTCAGTCCGACTGAGTCCTCTCCGACGGGCTCCCGTCTCTTCTTCTTGCTGGTCTCCGTGGTCTTGAAACCCTCGGGAAGCCAGAGGCGCCCGTGCTCATGGCGCCGCTTTCGGGCTGCCACCATTCCCACTCCCAGGAAGGCCAGTATCCCGACGCCGCCCAGCACCAAATACATGGCGTAGAGTCCGTCGGACGGCTGCAGGTCAACGCCGCCTGTCAGAAAACGGGGCGACATCGTCAAGAGCGAAGGTCCTGACTGTCCGGCTCTTCGTCGCTCCAAATTGCACCCAGAGCCAGGGACCGACTGACGATCCTCGCTGCTCGTAAAGCTAGCTTCTATCTATTCAGTAATAATCAGAATAGCTAACCACTTTTCATCAAAAAAAAAAAGGGGATGGGGCGTGATAAAAAGAAAATAGGGAAGAAAAGAACATCACCACCTCCTCTCTCCCTTTTCAACTCAGGGTACCAAGAGACAACTTTACCATTTCTTCTTTAAGAGAAAAAAAAGAGGGAGGGGATTAATGAACTTCAAATTACTGCACGCGCTTTAAGCTGTAAAGACGAAGGATTTATTAGGATTTTCGAGATAACAAAGACTCCCAACTTCTAGCACACTCCCGATCAATTTTTCCTCTTCTTTTTTTTTTTCACTAACGATTTTGAAATGATAAACTCCCCCAACCTAAACCCTCAGAGATACATTAAGTCCTGGTATTACATTCAGCGAGGTGAAGGTTGCAGCAGCCCCTCGCCATGTGGGATAAGGCGTGTGTGTGCGTGTGTGTGAGTTCGCTGTCAGAGGACGTATAGGTGCACATGTCTGAGAAAGAGGAAGCCAGAGATGCCCTTATGAAGTGAGCAAAGGGGGTGTGGATGAGTTGATTTGCTGCAATTAACCATTTTGGAGCCTGAAGCCATTGGATTTGCACACAGAGGAAGAGATTGATTGATTCGACCATGAGATTCACTATTGCATTTGTTCACCACTGCATAACAAATACACAATCAAAGAGTTCTGCGTGGAGGATCCGGCCGCAGGCCGCTGCCGATCCTGTTAGCATAAAGCCTGTGTTTCTAAATATATTTCTGCTTTATGCACAATTCTACTCACTTTTCATGTTTTTTCTAACTTAATACACATCATATTAATCCCACAGTGCAAAAACACGAAATCTTACCTAATATTTTTATTCTAGTTTGTAGTGCAAATATCTTAGTACACTTAAAATAAGACAAAACTAACTCAGAAGTAGCTTTTCAGCAAGACACAGGAGCTTGGTTGAGTCAATTATTTCTTAAGATAAATGAAAAAGTTCCAGTTTCATTGGCAGATTATTTCACTTATAACAAGACATTTTTCCCATATTATAAGTGAAATAATGTGTCAATGGAACTTTCTTCACCAATATTAACTAGCTATTTACTAAAATCAAGCTTCTATATATTGTTGCAAAGTTAGTTTTCAAGTGTACTAAGATATTTGCACTAAAAACTAGAACCAAAGTACTAAACAGTTTGCAAATCAGTGTCTTTATTTTCCTTACAATCCAGGACATCTTTGGTGTTTTTCAAAGTGGGAACCCTGGACGACATTTTCTTTTACTAATATAGTCTATTTTTCAATAGTCATTATAAAACATAAGCTAAAATGACAAAGATAGAAATAGCCTCTATTGTCCCACAGAGGGGAATAAAGGCTATTTATTCCCCTCTGTGGGAATAATAGCCTTTATTTATTTAGGCTACCCTAGGGGTAGGGTACCCCTACCCTAACCCTAAAAATTCAGGAAAACGTTACTTGCCAGTTAAATTGATCAAGTCTAGAAATTGAAAAGTTTCTGACCAGAAAAAGGCTGAAGGAACTGTCCAGCAGCTCTGCTGCAACAAACCTAAACTGTGGAGATTAAATAAAGTTTGATGGGATTAATAGAAAAATATTGCTTGTTTTCCTCATAAAAAGAGGGGACTGTTGTAGAAAATTTTCTCTAGTAATATATTCAACATCAGATTAATGTAGTCATAATAAATTATATGATAAAATGTTCCACTACAAAATGTATGGCCAATTAAAATCAGGAGATATGAGGCAGCATTTATGCTAAATTAATGTAATAATTATTGAAAAAAATTTACAATTTATCTTTTCTTTGAAATTTCACCTTCTAAACAAAAATGTCTGTGATCTTGTACATAAATTTCAGTGAATAATACTCACTGTAAACAGCTTCAATAGTAAAGGGAACATCCAGTTTGCCGCTGGACTCCAACGCTCCGAGGAACGCAGCGGCGTCATCGGAGCTCTGAAAACACTCGTTGGACTGCTGGAAGCACTGACGGTTGTCCATCTCCAAGTGGACGATTGATCTTCAGGACAAACAGAAAACAGAGAAATAAGTCTTTGCAATTTGTGTGGGCCAAAGTTAACAGGCCAAATGTAATTTAACGTTGACCTATTATGATTCTTTGAACAGATTAGGATGGGTCAGTGGGCTTTACACAACATGTTCATTACAGTTTTTGAACAAAATTATTCTTAGATAATGAGATTTTAGTCTGTTCAGTTCTGCCTATTTTGAGCTCCTTTCAGTATGAACTTTTCTATGATCTCTTGTCACTTTAAATCCAAATAAGCTGCTGGCTACACCCCCCCAACTCAACATTTACACTTGTAGACGAAATTAGCTGCAAACAAATGCACAAATGTACAACCATACACCTTTGAAAAGCAAAAGTGGAGCCTCCTGCACAACCAACAAGAATGCGGCAAGTGGTTTCTAAATGATAAGTCAACAACAAAACACTTTTTTTTTCCCAGCAGCCATTGTACAGCGGTAAAACCAGCTGGCCAAACATGCTGGAGCTCAGGTTGGGTTAGTTCGATAGGTAATGGCGTAGTGCCCGTCCAATATGACTTAACTATTAACAAACATTAATTTATTTCCAAAAAATGGCTTGATGCTTTTCTAGGCGCTGGTATTGTTTTTAGAAGTAGCAGAGACCCAAATGGTAGTTTAAAACATGCACAATGTGCTTTTTTTCTAATAGCTCCCCTTTAAAAAAGTGGATTGAATGGATGAATAACAGAGTAAAGTATATAAAAAATACTTTTTCATACTCAAAAATGTAAAAAAAATTGTTAGAAAAACGTTTCACTTCTAAGTGAGATACAGTTGTTTCCTCACCCTTTGACTTGCATATGATCAAGCTCCCTCCTGGCTCTCATGCCGCTGCCCGCCACGTCATACAGACTCCTCTTCATCACACTCAGCACCTTGTCAGGAACCTCAGACAAAGAATCCACCGAACGCTTGACGTTGTACTTCTTGAGCTCGTGTTCGTTCCCGTAGTACGGGTAGACCATCATCTCCCCCTTTGTGTCCTTCCTGAATATGACGTTGGTACGGAGGACGCGGCTCAGCTCGCGCAGGAAGCCGAAGGAGTTGTTGAGGAGATGATCGGGGGTGATGTGGACGACCACGACCAGCTGGCCCACGGCGAGCTTCTCAGGCATGTTGTTGGCGCAGTCCAAGCCGTCCCACTCGCACTCTGCGTTGTTGCAGCCCTGGTCACAGTGGCCGTCAGCGTAGTGGTCCTTACAGTACTGGTCATACAGAGGACTAGAGGACAAACATTAGCATTAAGGATTTTATTTGGGTTGATTAATTGTGATTAATCAATTTTTGAGGTAATCGTCAACTCATTTAGTAATTGATTCATCGGTAACTGACTCTAAAAAAGCCTGTTTTCTGAAAATACAACTTACTCAGAGCAGTAATTAAGCCAAAACTGTACAAAAAACATGTATTTTCCATTTAAGATGAAAATAAAAAATTGTTTACTATAAATATGTCCTACTCAAAACTCCTATTCAAATTTCTGATAAAGCAGATTTTGCTATCCAATTACTGATTGGTTAATCTAAAAAATAATCAACACATTATGTCAGTCAAGCAGAAAGGTCTGAGCTTTTTACATGTTGATGTTATTGTTATTGTATCTTAGGCAATAAATATTTATTCTCTTATTTAAAAAAGTTACATTTTCATGTTTTAATGCATTCCTTTGTTGAAACATTTCTATTGGTACAATTAGAGAAAAGCGGCTTACTTGCACTGTCCCTCCAGAGTCTGGCAGTCAAAGCCGTCGTAGAGACATCCGGCGTTGTCACACTGCGAGTCGCATTTCCCGTTGTTGAAGTATCGCCAGCACTGCAGCGTGGCTGAGCAGTTCTTCCACGGGTCGTCGAAGTTGAGCGAGCAGTCGCCGTTGTCCCAGCCGCACGCATGGTTGTTGCAGCGCGCGTCGCAGAACTTGTTGTGCTTGAGCTCCTCGCATTCTGGGATGCTGCAGGCCACCTCGTAGTCCGTCGGCGGCGGGATGGTTTGGCCGAAGCCTCCGCGGAAGCCGTAATCCAAAATGTGGCAACGGAGGCCGTTGAAGTTGGAGGGGCAGACGCAGCGGTAGAACGGAGCCTCGGCGGCGTATTCACACGTGCCGCCATTGTAGCAGGGGCTGGAGTTGCAGAGGCTGTCGGTGGGGTACTGACACTCGGGCCCGGTGAACGACGGCAAACACAAACACTTCGGACTGTTGTGGCCAGAGATGCAGGTGCCCCCGTTGCGACAATGGAGGCTGCCGCAGGCCTGCGAGTCATATTCACAGCTGGAGCCAGTGAAACCCTTTATTGAAAAACACAGAAATGAGTATTGTGAGTTTAAGGTTACATTTTTAAAATGAGAAGTAAATTTAAAGAGAAACACAATGTCTGTCATGAAAGTACTGCAGCTTTTGTAAAAAAAGAAGTTCCAAACGGAAGCATATTTTAAGCCTAATTACTAATTAAAAGTAAATATATAGTATAACATTTACCAGAACTTCAGTATCTGTGTAACTGCACAAACATCAGTGTTCATAGTTCAGGACATTTTCACACCAGATAGTCCAGCTCAACTGGGGACTAAAACTGTTTTTGTTACATTTTCAGCTGATGCGGTTCGCTTTCACACTGCATTGAGTCAATTTCAGCTATTAAAATTTCTACAGCTGAGAATAAAACTTCATTTTATTCACAGCTGCTCACGTCCAGCCCAGATGTTTAGTGGTCAGGACGCACCTGAAAGAGCAGGTAAACCCTGCTTTTGTGACTTGAAGGCAAGTTTTATCTGCGCTTTACAGACTCACATAAATAGTAGCACTGTGGCAACAATTCGGGGTAAAAAAAAAAAAAATTGCTCTTGTGGTTGTAACAACTATAAAGACATTTAAAGTGTTTAAACTGAACACATATATATCGAGTCAAAGATATATCCTTAGAGATTAATGGTACATATTTGTTTACTCACTGGGGGACATTTGCAGATGAAGCCATGCGGTGTGTTACTGGCTACAGCACAGGTGCCTCCATTACGGCAAGGTTTACCCTTACAGCCATTAAACACTTGGTCACAGCGCTGACCTGCAAAGAGATCATTCACACACACAGTCAGACAAAAAAAGTTTTCTATTAGGTTTTATTTAGAAAAAAAACACTATCCTGTTTACTCTTTTGGTCTGTATATTCAGCCCATTAGCAAAATGAGGGCAAAATACTTAAAATCTACCAAGTGGAAGTGTTTAATCTACAAAAATACAATCTTTCACTGCAAAAACACAAAATCTTACTTATCTTAAGTATTTTTAGTCTAGTTTCTAGTGCAAATGTCTTATTACAGTTGAAATAAGACAAAATAAACTTACAAGTAAATTTTGAGCAAGAAATATGAGCTTCATTTAAGTGAATCATTCCTTAAAATTTATGAAAAATTACTAGATCCTCTGGCAGATTATACAAGGCCTTTATAAATGCCAGCAAAACTTATACATTTTCATCAATATTAGCAAACAGCTGTCTTAAGTTACTAGTTTTGTCTTATTTGAAGCACACTAAGATATTTGCACTAGAAATGAACCAACTTGGTAAGATTCTGTGTTTTTGCGGTGTTTGAGCTCCAGCCACAGACATGAGTACCTGTGTATCCGGTGCGACACTCGCAGCGGTAGTTGTTGGTCAGCTGGGTGCAGCTGCGCGTGCCCCGCGGGTCGCAGGGGTTGGACAGACACTCGTTGACGTCCCCCTCGCATCGCTCGCCCACGTACCCTGCGGGGCAGATGCAGTGGTAGCCTCCTACGCCGTCCACACACCTGCCGTTGTTGAAGCACTTGGGTTCTTTGGTGACGGGGTCGGTGGACGGGTTGCAGTCGTCCACGTTGATCTCGCAGTGCACACCTAGGGGTGTGAAGGAAGAAGTAGCAGAGGTTTCACTTATTCAGTGTGTGTTCTGTCATGTTTCTTGCTCTGTGCTTACTGTAAGAGTTATTAACTGAAACAATTAATCGGATTAATTGTGACTAAATAATTTAGTAATCGATTAATTGTTAACTGTAGTATAGGGACTCAAATAAAAGGCCATTTGCTGAAAGAAGAACACACTAAGAGCAGTAATTAAGTCAAGATTGTACAAAATATCCATACATTTTGCATTTATGGTAAAAATAGACCTTTGATTATAAATATGTTCTACCCAAAACCCCTCAAGTGACGTAGCTTTAGCTTTGGTACCAGGCTTAAATTCTGTGAAAAAATCTCCTTTTGCTATCCAATTATTAATCAATTAATCCTAAACTAAACAACTGATCAGCCCGGCACTGTATTGATGATAAATCAACCAGAGAGCTCTAAGCTTTTCACATCTTGATGATAGTTTTTTGATGCAGATGCATCCTTTGCTACAAATGAGCAAATGTTCACCAAGGGAATTCTATGTTTTTTTAATTTTAGACACTAAAATATTTAATTTCTCTTTTAAATAAGGAATTTAATTATTTGTTTATTTGATTCTTTTAATATATCTCTAATATTGTACAAAAAATGAAAACTGCAGAAAGTGCCAATCCTTTTATCTGATTAGTCATCAAAAATAATCATTAGTTGCAGCAACAAAGTAAGTTGTCCTAATTTTTAAGATCCCTCACTTACAAAAGCACGGACTGAAACATGTTTGCAAAAAGGCCGAGCTGAATCACAAACTTCCTCAGCCAGCTTTAAAAACCTGTTGGGCGCCTTGGGACGCTCCCAACTCGGCTGCCAATTTGAGCTGACCTACAATACACAATCCCCTTCATGTCGGAGAGAGAAATCAATGGCAAATTTGACAAGTGGAGGAAGAGTTGGAGGCAGGCTTGAAGGAGGGAGTTTTAATGCCCTGGGTGCTGTTAAGCCCTAATTAATGAAGCGTGGAGACGGGAAGGGGGCAGAAGGGGAGGCAGGTGGAGGCAGAAGGATGTGGGAGGAGTGTGTGTGTGGGGTCTGCTGACCTTGGGTTCCTCGGGGACAGGAGCATTTGTAGGTATTGATCAGGTCAATGCAGGTGCCCCCGTTCTGGCACGGTTGGGAGAAACACTCATTGATCTCCTCAGAACAGTTGGGCCCCAAGTATCCTGGCATGCACTGGGGGACAGAGAGAGGAAGAAGAGAGAGGCGAGTTTGATCAATGTCTTACATGAAACAAAGATGGGTTTTGTTTACTTTGCTGTTTTCTGTATTCATTCATTCCTGCCAAGGCCAGCAGAGTCTCCTCTCCAGGGAAGAATAACACAACTCAGCCGTTTACTTGCTATAATTAAACTGGACGCTTTATTAGGAGGCAGCAAAAATTAGCAGTAACATCAAACCCATACACAGTTAAAACTAGTGGTGCACCGATTGCAGTTTTCTGGACGATCGAGGATTACCGATCTTTGAAAAGCCTGACCCTTTGATTCCGATTTTGGCTGATACCAATTTTTTTTTTGTCTGAAATTGAAATGTTCCTCAATATAGGAAGAAATTGTCAACAGTGGATTAACTATTGTTAACTGTAAACGTGCAGACATAGCCTGGTCTATCAGTCAAACCTCTTTCACTGCCGACCAGAAGAGGATAGTAGTTGACTTTTAGAACTTTGCCGAGGTAAATAAAATCAGGGAATAAGATCGGCTGCACATGTAAAAATTGACCAATCACCGATCTCCTAAAATTAAAAATCGGTGCACCCCTAGTTAAAATTGGGCATCATTTTACAAAATTATAATCCACACCTACATGTTGGGTGTTTTCACACCTGATAGTCCGGTAGACTCGGTTTGACTGGGGGCAAAAGTTCTTACATTTTCAGCTGCTGTGGTTCACTTTCACACTGCACTGGTCAAAAACCAGTGCAGTGAATGCAATTTAATTCTTCACAAAATGTAAACAAAAGTGGAGAAGCGTCAGATTTTAGAGGTTCTAAGATTTCTTTTTTGTTTTTTATAAAAAACAGAAGCCATTTCTTCCTGTAGCATTAGACTCTGGCATTTGCTTTGTTTGTATTTACCCAGAACACCCTGCTCTGTAGTCTGCTTTCTCAGCAATCTCCAGTTCAGTTTGCCTTCTCATGTGCATCAGCTGAGCCAAATCAGGAAGAAGCAACATACGAGGCAACATCTGAGCAGATCACCGGATGTTCGTGTTTGTTTTTAGGGTCGTCACCTTGCAGGAGTATCCACCCAGAAAGTCGGTGCATGTGGCTCCGTTCTGGCAGGGGTTCGGCGTACACTCGTCCACCTGCTCCTCGCAGTAACTCCCAGTGTATCCCACCTGACAGCGACAGTAGTGGCGGTTTCCCACATCTAGACACTGACCCGAGTTTTGACAGAGTTGGAAAACAGCAACTCCTGAGCAGAAAAGGTGAGATGGAGTTAAATTTAGCTTACTTTCACAGAAACTGCTGAGGTTTTATCGCCCTCTGACCTCTTTGTTTGGCTGCAACCTCACAGGAAACACTCGGGACGTCGCAGTACAGGCCCGTCCAGCCGGTCTCACAATCGCAGCTGTAGGTGGTTCCTCTCTGCCGGCAAGATCCTCCATTTTTACAGGGAGACGTGTCACACCAATGAACCAAGTTCTGAAACACACAAAAAAGACAAACTCAGCTGAAAGACTCTTTAACATTTAGCTGAAATTTAACATTTAGCTGAATAAAAACATTCATTTTATCTCATCTTTTCACATTATACATGTTTTGATGATAGTAATTCCCCCTCATCCTACCTGACAGTTGAGTCCCGTGTAACCATGCGGACAGGTGCACTTGTATGTGCCGTAACTGTCTTGACATGTGCCGCCGTTCAGACAGGGTTTGGAGTCGCACTCGTTGATGTCGTGCTGGCAGTAGATGCCAGTGAAACCCGGCGGACATAAACAGGTGAAGGTGTTGATGCCGTCTACGCAAGTTCCTCCATTAAAACAGGAGCTGAGAAGGAAAAAGAACCAGAACTGGTTGAGAAATAGCAAAGCAAATCAATAACTTATTAATCTGAGCTGCCAGGACTGCATCTGCACTTTTGTTCTTACAGCAGTGACCTACTTTAAGTTTAAGCTTTTTGACAAAGTGAGAGAAAACAACATTTCTGACTTCTACTTGCATGGCAGCTGCATTAAGTGCAGCTTTTCTAGCAAAACAAAATTTCACCACAGGGGGCAGCAGTGGACAAGAAAACCAGGATTAGACTGCTGTAGAAAATGAACCTGTTGATCAGATAAATCAAAGTCAAAGCTGTGCAGTTTCAGTTTGGGGCAGCGCTCTACCTCTCTGTGCAGTCAGGTGTGTTATTTTCACAGTGGATCCCACTGAAGCCAGGCGGGCAGGTGCAGGTGTAGCTGTTCACACAGTCTGTGCAGTTGGCTCCATTCCTGCAAGGATTGCTCTCGCATTCGTTGATGTCTTCCTCGCACTTCAGTCCCCGGAATCCGGGCAGGCAGGAACACAGGAAGCTGTTGACCTCGTCCTTACAAAGGCCTCCGTTGCTGCAGGGGTCTGAGGGAGGAATCGCTCGACTTAGAAAAGCGACTTTCAGGTTTAACTCTGTAAATATAACTTCAGATTAACTCACTGGGCTTGCAGTCATCGATGTCGGTCTCACAGTTGCGTCCGGTAAAGCCCGGTTTGCAGCCGCAGCGGTAGCTGCCCAAAGTGTTCTGGCACGTTGCTCCATTGCGACAAGGATTCTTCACGCATTCTTTGATGTCGACTTCACATGCTTGACCTTAAAGGGGCAAAAAATAAAACCAGAAACATGTAAAATGTCAGAAATAAGACTGAAAATGTCATATCTCCTGATTATTAATCAAATAGATGTATAAGACTACATAAGAAATGCAGTGAATTAATTCATTTTAAGCTTTCAAAATTACAGAACGTATATGACAGAGTGAAGGCATTTTAGTGTTTTAGAGCAAAAATTACTATTTTTTTTTATTTCAACATCCAGTTTTGCAATTTCAACATCCAGAACATTAATTTTTATAGCATTCAGAAACATCAGTTCGCCGCTGACCTCTATATGTGATATTCATAGAGCTGGATGGCTGAAAAACCTATCATGATATATACACGTTTCATATCAGTTGATCTCAATAATTATTGATTAGTTTTTTGTTTTAAATAAAAAAATGTCAAACTAATATCAACCTTTCCTGTTTTATCCATAGTTTTCACTCCACAGTGGCAAAACCTTAAACTGCTGCTGTGTAGGTTACTTAATGGGCTGTTGCTAGGTAACCATGAGTTACTCAACAGGTTGTTGCTAGGTAACCAAAGAGAGAATGAGTTAGTTAATGCCACCAACTTGGCTTAGCTGGCTGTGAGAGGTTGTAAGCTGTAAGCAGCTAAAGTATTTTCCTCCCATCTCCCAGAATGCTGTGCAGTTCTGAATCAGAGTACAGTGAAATTATTGATATTTTACCAAACATATTATCTATTGATTTTGACATGTCTATCACAACATATATTGTTATTGATTTATTGTCAAGTGCTAGATATACGTGTTAGAAATCCACCAGAACTGTTTCCCACAGAAAACATTAGGAACAATCTTTTACATCTAGAAAACAATTTTTAATCTCCTAATTTTATGATTTTGTCTTAATTTGAATGTCTGTCAATACCTGTAAATAAGATTGTTCTGAACTGATTCATCTTATTTTGATAATTCAGACTTTCAAAAAGCAATGAACAAGTATTTTCAAGGTTTCCAGAACTGTGTAACTTCTCTGCCGATAACTTAAGGACACTGTTGCATGCTGGGAGCTCACCTTGCCATCCTTCAGGACAGACACAGGAAAAGCTCAGGTAGTCCTCTGACTCCTGACATTTTCCTCCATGCTTACAGGGTTTGGAGCTGCAGGGAGCCATCAAGATCTCACAGTTTTCTCCTGTAAGACATGGAAACACATCCTTGAGCCAACTACATCAGATCTTTTAAACTTCGCTCCGTGATCTCATCCAGGGCTTGGAGATAACCCAAACCAAACGGACACAGAATCATCTTTCAATCAGTGCTGTCCCAGGATTTTCTCCAGGCTCAGTCAGTATCAGAGGCCTGGGGACGCACGCCTCTATCTGTTTCCACAAACGCTCGGCTCGTACGGGAAGCCAACTCCGGCTTCCGGCCATTGTGAAGCCATTTGCTTTTCTGTGAGACAGGAAGCAGGCAAACAGGAAATGTGTCAAGCACCATGTTCCCACCCCAATGCCAGCAAGAGGCCTTTTATTATTTAAAATCCTGTGGAGGGTTCCAAAAAATACACTGCAAATACAAGACAGCCGGCCCATTAGCCTTTCCAGCATTATCTGTTTGGTCAAAAAATAAGAGCGATTACATTAAAACATTTCCCAGATCTGTTTGTGGAGAAGTGTGACCCACAGAGGAATCCAAAGTTTGCCGTCTTTGAGGTCGGAGGAAGTCTTGTGACTGAACTTTACTCGACAGTTATTTCATCACCAGCATATTTTTCCTCTTTGGCAAATAACTTAGTATCCAAGTGGGTGGAAACTACCCCCGTCAGTAAGGAAATTACAGAATAACATGGTAACAGATTAATGTATTATTAAATAACTTCAATAATAACATCATACCGGTGTACGGCAGGACACAGTTGCACTTGTACCCGGCGACGTCGTCGATGCAGGTCCCCTGGTTCAGGCAGGGGTTGGAGGCGCATTCGTTGATGTTTGTCTGGCAGTTTGGTCCTGAGGTCAGAGAAGACAATAAATCACCTCCACTCTTTAAAGTTCAGACGAAGGTCACCGGTCTGAGCACACAAACAGATACCGACCCGTGAAACCCATCCGACAGGTGCAAACGTAACCGCTGGTCATATCCTTGCAGGTCCCTCCGTTCATACAAGGGTTGGACTCGCACTCGTTGTTGTTGATGTCGCAGTTTTTGCCGCTCCAGCCAGAGTCACACAGACATTTATAGCTAACAAGAAGACAGCAGTAGGCTCAGTCAAAGTCTGCTGAAAAACTTTGGCTAAACATGAATATTAGCACTGTTCACTGCAAAAACACAAAATCTTGTTTTTGATCTGGTTTGTAGTGCAAACATCTTAGTACACTTGAAATAAGAAAAACAAACTTACAAGTAACTTTTCAGCAAGACATAGGAGCTTGTTTTAGGTAAATAATTCCTTAATATTGATGACAAAGTACTAGTTCCATTAGCAGATAAGACATTTTTCCCATGTTATAAGTTAAACAATCTGCCGAAGGAACAAGTACTTTTCATCATTATTAAGGAGTTATTGACTTAAAACAAGCTCCTGTATCTTAGATTAGATTAGATTTATAAGCTGTACAATGAAATTAATAGTACAGATCTCCTTAGGGCATTTATAAACAGTTAAAACACATAAAACTAGAAAATAAATCAAAAGATGTCTCTTTGTCTGAATCTATGCTCCTGCTCTGTCACCCTGGTGGCAGCATTTTGGAGAAAGGTTACTTCTAAATTGCTTTTGTCTTATTTCAAGTAAACAAAGATACTTGCACAAAAAACTAGACAAAAATCCTTGGTCAAATTTTGTGATTTCGCAGCGTTGATGAGCGTCCTACCCGTTAATTTTGTCCTCGCAGTGACCGTGGATGCAGGGGTTGCTGAGGCACTCGTTGACTTGGGAGAAGCAGGTGGGATCCTGGTAGCCGTCCGGACAAACGCAGGTGAAACCGTTGACTTCGTCGATGCAGGTGCCACCGTTGTGGCAGGGATTGATGGCACACTCGTCGATGTTGATGTTACACATCGTACCTGAAGTCAAAAGGAAACTGTAGTCAGAGCAACACTACATACTCACAGAAGTACCTACTTACACCTCTAGGGATTGGGATTTTATGTGAAAGAAGGACACAAAATAACATATAACTGTTAAAGATTTATTTTAAAAAATAATAATCTGAGAGAGGGGTGGAGAGTTTGTATATATTCAGCCCCTTTTATTTTGACTTTAATGCAAATTTGTCAACAGCAAAGCTATTAAGTTATTAGAGACACAGAGAAAAGCATAATAAATTTCATTTGCAGTCAGCCACAAGAAAACAGTAGAAAGAGTTTTCTCATCAGATGAGACCAAAACAAAACTTTAAGGTATACAAAATCTGTGCTAAGACTTTAAAGTTTTTTCACTCTGATGTAGATTGAACTGTTTTATAACCAAAAAATGTGCAACAAATTCAATCTGTAAATGTGCAAAATTAGTGGAAACATGGTATTGATTCAATGAGTAAACCTGTCGTTTCCATTTAATAACGGAAACGTTATTAAATGGAAATGCGGGCTTCCGTTGAAATGCGGGCTTCTTAAAAAATGCTGCAAACATTTCACACCCAGTGTGAAGTATACAAGCTTTTTTCTCTTCTCATAAATTTTGATATACATAAAAATAAACCTTAAAAACATTATCCAAGAGAGAAAGAGTGGCACTTCAAATGAGTTTGGAAAAACTAGTGTTACGGACTTCAGGCAACATCAATGTTTTGTTAGTTAATGCATCTATTAGTTATGATTTTTTCCATCATGTATTCTTTACTGTTATAAATATTTTCCCATTCATATTCAGTAAGTGTTTAACCCTGACAGAAAATAAACAAGATGGCCGTTTATGTGACCTTTCTGGTCACATATCTGAGAATCCACAACAGCAGCCAGTGAAGTCACACACAGGACCTCCGCACAATGCAATGATTGTATCAATTTTCAGAAGCATAAGAGATCCGAAGTCCACCTTTGTCGGCCACTTGAAGCGTTGACGCCATTCAGGCCGGTGCCACGCATAACATAAAAGCAGCCTATTGAGCTTTAAAGCACGGAGAAGCTTCCAAGCTTTTAAAAGCTCAACTTTCAGGAATCTTTCAGGGAATCTTTTCTCCTGCACAAATCCCCGGCGATTCGGTGTGCCAGTATGTGTGTGTGTCTTTTCTTTGTGGTGGGGCGGGCAGCTAGCATGTCCTAACAGCAGCAGGTTGGGGACAGGGTGGAGCTGCAAAGCGACACCAGGGAAACCTCAGAGGAGCGTGCGCTCACTCGCCATCTGTCACCCCCACTTTCTGCCACAGTCAAGCTCCTCTGCCCGTTCCTTCAACTCTCCATTCCTGTACCTTAAACCGTTGCTTTATTTACATACCTACACCTACACGTAACTGGAACAGAAACAGAGGATTTGAGGAAATGTAATTTGACTGTAAGCAAGTATGGCTAGCAAAGATAACCGAACAATGCTGAATCTCTTCTACTGACTGCAAATCAGACATAAAGACATAAAACAATAGAAATTTTAAGTTATTCATCAGCAGGCAGCCATGACAGCGTAATATATACAATACTTTGTCTTTTACGAACATGCAAACATAAATTGCTAGCGTCTGTCACTATTGTGTTATTGTGTTTGTGAAGACATGTTGCAGCTATAGCAACACCAATGTAATTTTCAAGGCTAGACCTGGCTGTAAAAGTTTGAATAAACTTCTGTGTGTAGCTAAGATTGGCTTTTGGGTTTCAGGTTTCAGCAACTTAAGACCAAAAAAACTTACAAATATAAAAACTTAATGCATACACAGGAAAAACTGTGAACCTGGATTTTTTTGACTATGATAGAGGCAAAAAAACTAGCTTGCTACCTAGCGAGGGTATCCTGTACCGCAATCAAGTCACAGAATGCAATGAAGACGTTTGCGTGCCACTGAAAGTTTTTCCTGATAAAAAAGTCCCACTCCATTAAACAGTCCTGCCATGACAAAATTTAAGACCTGAGATTAATTTATTCAAGACCAACTGACCTTTTTTAAAATAAATCCAAGACATTTTAAGGCCATGATTTTAGACACAAACTTAAGACTTTTTAAGCATACATTCTGCATGTTGCCCAGACCTTAACAACCTGCAGTTGGGTTTGTGCTGTACATTTCTGCCTTTGAGGACAAACTCATGCAGGGAAACTCAGTACTTTTCTGTTTTCAGAAGAGAAAGCGAGGGGGAAACAAATCTATTAAAATCAGAAATTGGAGTTTTTATTTTTTAGATATCTCACCCACAGCTAACTTTTAATATGCTTATTTTACTTACCTGTGTAGCCAGGTTCACAAACACACTCATAGCCATTGATTTTGTCAATGCAGGTCCCGTAGTCACAGAGATTCCCCTTGCAGTCATCAATGTTGACTTCACAATTGACTCCTGTGGAGAACATTCACTTTTAATCATTTTCAAGCTTTGATTGATTGATTTACTTGTCCTTTTCTGTTTTGTTTTTGTTTTATAGTGCAGGCCAGTGCCCACCTGTGGTTCCCTTGGGGCAGCTGCAGATGTAGGCGTTCTCTCGGTCCAGGCAGGTGCCTCCGTTCCGGCACGGCTGGCTCAGACACTCGTTAATGTTGGTCTCACACAGCCTGCCGGTGAACCCGGGGTTGCAGCTGCAGCTGAACGAAGCCAGACCGTCGATGCAGGAGCCGTAGTGGCATGGGTTCGAGTAACACTCGTTGATGTCCGTCTCACAGTGCCTCCCAGTGTAACCTGAAGGAAACAGACGTTGCCTTTTGTACTGGACCAACTTTAGATGTATTTCTGACATCAGGGTATCTGCAGGTTTCAGCAAGTCAACTGTAAGACTTTTAAAGACCCCTTTTTAATGCCACCTTGAATGAAATTTGACGTCAAAACACTTTAAATATAGAGAATGATTGGGGGATCTTGCTGAATTACAATCAAGCTTCTGAGGTTTGTTTGCGACTCTTGGCAGCGAATTTGTGTTTCTCACAGATATCGCCAAGCTAACATGTTTTTTTGCATCTAGTCTCGTATGGGTTGACAACAGAATTGAGCCAGTGGAGAAAACAAAGGTTCTCCGGCTGTTTGGCAATAAATTTGCACTGAAAATGGAAAAAGCTATCTAACTAAAAAGGGTATATTTGCAGCTATTTAGCGTTAGCCTCAACTGTGCAACTCAAACTTTTGTCTAACATAAAAAGTCCTTCAAGAACAAAAGACTACCTATATAAGATTAAATAGTCATTCTATGGTGAAACTTAAGACCTGTGACTCACGTACTTAAGGAAAACTTACATTTTAATTTAAGATCTTTTAAGTTCTTAATTTTAGTCACACATATTTAAGACTTTTTAAGGATGCACGGTCACCCTGAAAAACTTTTTGGTTGAAGCTTGTTTACCTTCGGTGCACTCGCAAGTGTACTTGTTGGGCCCGTCTGTGCACTTGGCGCCATTTTTGCATGGCGTGCTGGCACATTCATCGATGTCTATCTGGCAAAGATTCCCAGTAAAGCCTGAAAACAAAACAAAACAAAAAAACAAGAGGCTGTTATTGTGTTTGTGAAGAAATGTCTGTATGTGTGTGCAAACATAGCTAATTTGTTCAAAACCAGATTGACAAATAATCCTGGATTCATCCTAAAGAGCTCTCAACTCATTACAAAATCTGCATATTAATGAGCAACTGTGCAACACTACAACCGCTCCTTTATCCTTCGCTGTTCCTTTCAGCAAAGCTAAAAACAGGGAGAGGCAAGAGCTGGGGGACAAGTTCGGTTAAAAGTGGGGGGGAAGAAAGGAGGGAAGAATGAAAGAATGAAAGTTGTAAGGCCTCCTGACTAAAGTCTGAGAAACAAAGGAGGGCCTGTCTGCTCAACACAGCGACAAACTGAGCGCGTTGCCTTCTTTGTCCCCCAAACTTTTCCATCACAATGTGAATTCTCCTGTCTTAGTCGCGCCCCCTCCCTGTCACTCCCTACACTCCCCGCCCACCTCCGAAAAGAGCCAGCTTGACCTCTGACACCAAACTTTTCAAACTCCTCGTTCATTCAGAATCTAGCAGCAGGTTTCCTCTTTTTTTCCTGGAGTTATTGTCGTCTCAGATATTCCCGTCTCCCCTCAGTCCCGGTCCAAGGATGTCGTCTGATGAAGAGATATTCTGCTCAGTTCCCCCCACTGAACCACAAGATCACAGAAACCAACAGGTGCGATAAGATAATCCGGAGAGGAAGTATTTGTGTGGCGGATACCGAGCTCATTACTCCCTGTAGGCACTGTTTTTTGTTTTGTTTTTTGTTTTTTTTTAAAGCTACAAGCAGACAGTGAACTTACATGCATGAAGTGGAATTAAACTTTTCAGACATTAAAAATACAGAGGAATTTTGCAATATAAAATCTCGAATTTGATTGCAAATTTTTTAAAAGGTGTTTTCAATCGAACTTTAAAAAGAGCTCTAGAGATTTTTGTCATCTAATTTGTAAATAGATATATTACAATACATTTAAACTTTAGTTTCTATTTCTTCTTTTAGGTTTAAAGATGTGAAAAGAGAAAAATTAAGTAAAAAAAAAAAAAACTAAATATATGTCTTGACAAAGTAAAAAACAAATGTTGATTAGAAAGCACTTTCCAAAGCATTTACATCAAGTGATATAATTTTCTGTTCTCTGATTATTTTTTAAAAGTGGATAAAAACCTTAACAACACGAGATGATATAAAAATTAATTTGGCCAAAGCGCTAAATGATATTATTTTTATTATTTTTTGTTTCCTGTGGCTTGTGTCTGTAAACTTAATTAAACAAATAAGAGAAAGCAAAGTACTCTTCCTGTTGCAACATTGACTTGAAATTTAAGAGCTGTATCACGACAGAAATGTAAATTGCATGTCTTTTACTGTTGTAATCTCAAGGTTTGTTGCTGAGAACGAATGCAGCGATCAATTTACACTAAAAGCTAGCTAGCTGCTAGCAAGGGTATGCTAGCAACTAGTTAGGAGATTGACAGGCATCTTCATTGGTGCCTGTCAATGAAGATGCCTGTATGCGACTTAAACATCTGCCTGACAGAAAAGTCCCACAAGAAAAATAAACTACATAGAATATGAAATAAAACTGTCCTGCCACCCCAAAATTCAAGATACTTTAAGGGCAACTTACTTTTTTCAGACTAATTAAAGACATTTTAAGGCCTTAATTTTAGATAAATAATCTACGACGTTTTAAGGATGAACTGACACCCAATAATATCAGATTTTTTTTAGGTTTGATCACCAGCTGAAACTAGTTTAGGAAAAATTTTGCCAATTTCAATGTCTCACCAACAAGTAAGTGCATCACTGAATTCATATCAGTAGACTGAAAGCAGTAAATATGTGATAAATAAAAAGGATAATATTAGTACTTCATTAATGAAAGAGTTTAAGTTGAGACATTCCGTGCTTGTTGAATCAAATGTAAAGCTTTTTCAACAGCGCCCCCTATGTTGATCTGTCTAAAATGATGAAGGCTTCAAGAATGAAAAATCCGCTGCAGGACTTTTTTTTTTTTTTTACACACACAAAAGGTGGTGCAGCCGTGCACAGAAACACACAAGCACTGCAGAGGGATTTATCCCGAGACATTTCAATGGCTCTCAGCGGGGTTTCCATGGCTATTTCATGTACAGGAATGAAAAAGGGGACCTCGCCTCGGGCCTCGCAACAGGGACAAATTTACATCTCAAGCAGGGCGGTTAAAATCCCTCCCCCTTGTTGCACCCCTTCTGCTTCAGCATAACGGTCTGTGCATCCCAACACACACACACACACATGCACACAGATAGAAAAACACTTTCACCACTGATGTTTGAGCTGCTTCCTTGCATAACCCTCACTCAGTGCTGAACACAGTTTTTTTAGGTGTTAAGCTCTTCTGTTGGCTCTTTTCTTTTAAATCAAAAGCTTTCTTGTTGGGATGTTTTTTTCTGTCATTCCCTTTTCATTTCTTTTTCTCCCACTAGGAGGAATCCTGCTTTTCTGTCTTTGATCCACCCAATTTTGCAATGTTCCTCTTTGAAAAAGAAGGGGGGGGGGGAATCACTACTACCTCGGCGATCCCAACGAAAGAATTGAAAGTAAAAACGCCGTCCTTTTTCTCGCTCTATTTTACCTTGGATGAACTTGCTGCATTCTTTCATTTCTGAACAAACTACAAAAACAAGAGTATTTTGGTCTAGTTTCTAGTGCAAATATCTGAAATATGACAAAGCTAGCTTACAAGTAACTTTTCAGAAGGAATTAGAAGCTTGTTTTAACTCAATAATTGCTTAATACGGATGAAAAAGTGTTTTTGCAGTATAACTCTTTACGGCTCTTTAGAAGAGCCCAAACCAGCCGTATTAATCATCAGCAGAACCCAGTGAACCACAGATCTAAGTTTTTTCTCAATCATTAGTCTTGACGAAAGGAATAAGAAACTTGTTTAAAAAAGTTCACACTTCCTCGAGCCTCTCCCTATAGATTTTTCTAACCTCTCCTCCTCAACTGCATCGTCTTGCTCGGCTGCCCGGGCCTGCGTAAGCCTGCCTCAGGGCTGGGATTAGTGCCCGTCCGGAGAGGTGTTTGTGTGTGTTTGTGTTTGAGAGCGGAAGAGAGGGAGCAGCGAAGAAACACGAAGAGAGAGAAAAACAGACGAAGAAAGAGAAAGAGAGAGATCAACCTCCGTGCCCCCTGGCCTTACGCCCTCCTTTCTCCCATCTCCTCCCCCTCTGCGGCACTACGGCAGCCTCACCTGTGGGGCACTGGCAGACGAAAGCGTTGATCTTGTCAATGCACTTGCCGTTGTTGAGGCAGGGGCTGCTGGCGCACTCGTTCGTATCGATCTCGCAGAACTCTCCCTCGTAGCCTGGCCAATTAGCAAGCGAGGAGCGGGAGGGAGAGATCCAAAGAGAGAAGCATGACGCCAAATGCAGCAATTTTCTACCTAAATAAGCATTCATTGTGAAAATCCTAGTAGAAATACGGAAAGAGCTAAGATTAACTTACACAAAAGCTTATAATAATAGACACATGGAGCTATTTGTGTTTCTTAATATTAAAAATGTTGCACAGAAAGCAACTGGCAACATTTGTTTGTCTTTGCTGATCTATTTATATCATATTAAAGCTCTGGGAAAAATTAAGAGACCACTTGAAGTCATCAGTTTGTCTTATTTCACTTTTTGGACGTATATGTTTGAGTAAAATTAACATTGTTCTTTTATTCTACAAACTACTGACATGTCTGAAATTCCAAGCAAAAATTTATTTTTTATTTTCAGAATTTTATTTTCAAAATAACAAAAAGATGCTTTCAGACCTCAAATAATGCAAAGGAAACAAGTTCATATTCATTTAAAAACAACAATACTAATGTTATAACTCAGGAGGAGTTCAGAAACCAGTATTTGGTGGAATAACCAGGAGGTTTTCAATGGGGTTCAGCGCAGTGAGCTCTGGTCTCTGTATAAGTAGGTAGTAATCATGTAATGTTCCTTAGGTTTATTTAATTGCTTGTCAAATTATATTGAGGTAAACTATTGCTACACAGCAATCTCTTTCCAATATTTTACTTCAAAATACAAGGAAAAAAGGAGCTAAAAAATAAAAAAAAGGTTTTGTTTTACTTGTAAATGGGTTCAAGTAAAACTACTTCACTGTAGTTTTACTGGTGTGTTATTGCGATTTGATCAGACGTCCAAATATAATTATTTTTAATGACTTGTTCTTTTTTGTCACACTTAACTGATTTTAATTACATTTCATATTTAATGGCAAATATGAAATTGTGTTTCTTCGCCACATAGCGGAATATGGATAAAGTTTTGCATACATTTGTAAAGGAAACAGCCAGAGAGCGTTGATTCTACAAATTTGAGACTCTTACAAAGAGAAATAAAACAATACTATTTTGGATTGTGCAAAAGCAGCTACGTATTTCATGTCAAAATGAATGTTGAAAAATAAAATTAAACATCTACAAAAACACTTCAAGCAGAATCCATGGAGGTTACTTCAGCTAAAAAAAAAAAAAATTTTTGGCTTTCAGAGGACAAATTAGTTCATCATTAATACACATATTTTATGTGTCATTTAATACTTTTTTGCATTTGATTAATTAAAAAGTTACATTACAATCAAAATACTGTACCTCCAATCTCAGATACAAAATAAAAAACTATATTTCTTTGCATTTAAAAAAAGCAGATATCATTCTGGTAAAGTTTGGATTGGCAAATCAGATTTCTAATGTAGCTTCTCACCTGGCATGCAGATGCATTGGAAATCTCCTATTTGGTCCAGGCAGGTGGCTTCGTTCTTACACGGGTTGGACCTGCACTCGTTGATGTCCAGCTCGCAGCGCGTTCCCATGTACCCCCGCTGGCACTTACACTGGAACGAGCCCTTGGTGTTTAAGCACTTCCCAGCGTGTTCACACGGGTTGGAACCTGTTAAAACACATCCATGCTTTCATTTCGCTTCCTTTAGGTGTTTGCTAACAAGCAGCAATTTCATGGTAAAGCCAGCGCAATGTCTTTGAGATTACATCATTTTGGTGGTTTAATGTTAAAGAGAAAAAAAAAGCTAAAATCATTAGTGTGATTACAGGAATAATACCCTGGAGGGTGTAATTTGCTGCAATTTGGGGAACCATTACACCCATAATAAAAGGAGAGCCTGAGCTTGTATGTTGTTGGTAACTCTGGTTTGGTTCCTGGGAAATAAATGGCTTTGGAGTTGGTTTTTACCCAAAGAGCATTCGTTTACGTCCTGATCACAGGAAGGACCGATGTATCCCGAAGGGCAGGTACAAATATGATTTCCTGTGACGGGGTTGGTGTCGCAGTTGGAGTCCTTTTTACATGGGTTACTGATGCAGGCGTCCTTCAGCTGGCACAGCAGACCTGCAGCAGCGTCAAAAGGAAGAATATTAATGGTTTCCATTAGCTTTCACTTTCCAAACAAACATCAATCAACCAAACTGGAGGTTCCTGAGAGAGTCTCCTGATCCCAACAAAAGCAAAACACTTTAAGAGAGGGCAAAAAGTCAACAACAAAATATGTCACGATTAACACATGAAATATCAAGATCAATAGAAAATACATTCCACAGAATATTCAATAATTTAATTGAAGTCCAATCCAGAATCGCACAGCATTCTGGGGGATGTAGTCAGAGGAAAGGCTTTAGCCACTCAACCTCTCACAGCCAGCTAAGCAAGGTTGGTGGCATCAACTAACTCACATGCTCTTTGGTTACTTAGCAACAACTTGTTGAGTAACTTGTGGTTACCTAGCAACAAGCTGCTGAGTATCCTGCACAGTAAGGCAAGGCAACTTTATTTATATAGCACCTTTCAGCCAAAGACAATTCAAAGTGCTTGTACAAGAGAGCCAAAAAACAACACACAAGAAGAAGATAGTTAACCCCCCCCCCAAAAAAAAAAAAAAAATTAAGTAGTAGCTTAAGTTTCACCATTGTGCCTCATAACTACTTAAAAAAACAACATGGAGTGAAAACTGTGGACAAACAGGAAAAGTCATGCTACAAGTTTGGAAGTATATCAGATATAAAAAACAAGAAACTAATCGATAATTATTGATATCGACTGATATATAATTTTTCAGCTTTATCGTCCAGCCCTATTTTAACTCATTTCAATTTGATCATCTCTAGTTAAAAGTCTAAAACATTTATACACATCAGACCAAAAATAGATGATTCTATTTTCATTATTTTTTTGAATGAGTTGTGTATTTCTGCTGTCCTTTCAGGGCTGATTGGCTACATAACAGACAGAATGTGCTAAAACAGCTTACGACAGCTTATGATTCTGTAGCTTCGGTTTGGTGTTCGAAAGTTTTTTAGGATTCACAGAGAAAGGTCAATGACTTCTTCCTTTGCTTATTTGGGCCTTGAGTGACCAGTTTTTCACTGACCATGCATTAGTCTCTGCAACTGATCTGATCTTCGTAGGTTTTGTGACCTTAAAGATCATTCCTTTTTTAACAGGAATGCAATATTTTCAAGAAAAAAAAACCACTCTGGTCTGATTTTAAAATCTTATTAAGTTGTTTACCAGTTGTTTCCTTGCCTGACCATTGCCTTCCTACACAATTCCACAAAATTCTCATCTCCCTTCACAGCACAGTTCAGGATTTCTCCCATTGAGTTGGATTCCCTTAGAAAGAATTTCTACCAGGCCAATCAGCAAACAGAAGAATAAGTTGTGAACAAATTGTAATCTGCCTGTAGTTTTAGCAATGGCAGCAGAGGAAGTAAACAAAGTCGTTCTGTCCATGTGGGTCAAGCTTCCACATATTAAATTAACATTAACAGCCATCTGGCACTTCTCTCTTTGCAGTTTGCAGGCAGTTTCCGGTAAGCTTCACAGCGTCAAATTGGAAAATTACATACGTCATGGGCAAAAGTTAGCAATTGGGTCAAATTTTAAATTTCAACAGAGTCTACGCCTCCAGCAAACAATCATTTCTCAAACTGCACAAGAAAGCACATCAGAAATAACATGGGAGCTGGAGAGTTGTCCCATAAACCAAATCAACACACCTGTGCGGCCGTGGGGACATTCGCAGTAGAAAGAAGCCACGCGGTCATGGCAGGTGGATCCCTGGTAGCACGCCGCGCTGGCGCAGTCGTCAATATTCTCGCTGCAGTCGTCACCGGTCCAGCCGTTCACGCACACGCACTGGTAGCTGCCGTATGTGTTGTGGCATGTGCCACCATTCAAGCAAGCATTGGGCATGAGCTGGCACTCATCGACATCGTCCAGGCAGAGCTGGCCTGTGGGGAAACAAACAGGAGTTATTTCTTTCTTCAATGGATGCATTCTTAAGTAATTTTACTCTCTGGGTCAGGTTGTTCTACAAACCTGTGAATTCTGGTTTACACTGGCAGTTGTAGGTGTTGACTCCGTCCACACACGTGCCCCCATTCTGGCACTCGTGACCCGGACAGTCATCGATGTTATGGTTGCAGTTCTTTCCTGAAAATCCTGAAACCAACAAGAGAAATGTTGCCCTCTTATGCGCTGCAAACCTCAAAAATGCAGTTTCTCATTCTCCTGATGTGAAACAACAACTGCAGTGACACTTTTGTTCAGTTAAATGTGGTCAACTGTCTTTTCCTTCCCTAGAAAGAAGGCAGCTGTGCCCTTCTGAGGTCTGCGGGAAGCGTGCCATGTAATAACATCCCCTCTGCTTCACGGTTGCACCAGAAACAACCACTGGACCTAGAAGGTGGTGTGTTGGATTACATAACCCGCAAAGTAAAACCAACACAACGCATAACTGTCACTTCCTTACAGTTTTTCATTCCTGAAAAATTGTACTGCAGTTGAAAACATGATGAGAATTTGCATATATTACTGGAGTGAATACTTAAAATTACTTTTATTAAGACCTTAGTTTTATGTGGATTTAAAGATAGTAAGTACAGTGAACCCTCGTTTTTCGCAGGGGCTGCGTTCTGAAAAGAACCTGTGATAGGCGAAATCCATGAAGTAAATACTCTACATTGAAACAACCTGTTTTCAGGCCCAAGCATTTTTTTTAACAAATAGAACGCTTTCTTACAAATAACTGCAGCAAAAATAATAATTTTAATCATCAATACGAAGTACAGTAGGACAAATTGTGACTCGGTTATTTCACTGTGCCTCTGACTGTGACGCTGCGGCCTGACTCCGCTCTCTAGTGTCTTTTTCACCTGTGGTGCAGGTGTGGTTTTTCAAAAGAAGAGCACAACAACTATCGGTTGTTGTTATCGCTCTTTTTTCTTCTGGGCAAAAATATTTGCCAAGAATTTGCCAAGCTGTATTACGTACATTTAAATACCATAACATTATTGGAACACAGGTAGAAAAGAAGCGCGGAGACTGTTTAGTCAATCAGGACGCAGAACACAATGCACTGTGAAATTTAATCAATTTTAAACAAAAAAACAAAAACAAAACCATGAATATTTTTATTCATGTATCAATTTATGTAGGGACGGACGGACGAACAGACGGAAGGATGGATAAAAAGTGGATAAACCGATGGATGGATGGATGGAAGGAAGGAAGGATGGATGCATGGATGGATGGATGGATGGATGGATGGATGGATGGATGGATGGATGGATGGATGGATGGATGGATGGATGGATGGATGACAATAATGTCTCTAAGACGCATCATCGTGTTAAATTGGGCTTTAAATGCAAACGTCTCAGATAATCCAGAAAGTTGCCTTCATGTGTTTCAAAGAACAGAAGATAATCCTGAGAAGGATTGGAGATCTGCCAAAGATTGCACAAGAACATCTGAACTGACTAGGAAAAAGAGAGTAAACAAGTCGTTCTTGTATGGCGAAGGGTTGTGCAGGCCTGAGCTTTCCTTCTTTCCACCATGTGAAACGGATGTTGTCCCTTGGCCATTTCCTCACGATAAGCTCCCGATGCCTTCCTGCGCCGCTTGGTTCACACACAAAAGCAGAAACACACGAGTGTGTTTGCACACTGAGGACACAACATAAGCAGGAAAAAACCAAGCCTTACATGACATCACCGCCTAACCAGCAACAAGGAGTCCTGATCATTTTAGTTCCTCAGTTGGGATAGGAAATGACTCACTTCACTGCAAAAACACAAAATCCTACCAAGTATTTTTGGTCTAGTTTCTACTGCAAATATCTTATGACACTTGAAATAAGACAACACTAATACAAGTAACTTTTCAGTAAGATATATGAGCTTTTTTTAAGTCAATAACTCCTTAAAAGTGACATATTCCTTGAGCAGGTTAGTATAGGCCTATGAGCTAAAGAAAACATGGTCATTTTTTGCACAAAATCTTTTTTAGATAATGAGATTTCAACCTGCTCAGGTTATTTTGTTCTCTTTGCAGGCTGAGATGTTTTAACAAGCTGCTGCTGGCCTCACACAACAACAGATGTGCAATTAAGCCACCATACATCTTTGAAAAGCAGAAGTACAGCCTCCTGCACAAATAACAAGAATTCAGCAAGTGGTTTTTAGATAGTAAGTCAACAACAAACAGCCACTATACAGCAGTAAAACCAGCAGACCAAACATGCTGTAACTCTGATTGAGTTGCTAGGTAACGAGGTGTTGCTAAGGGTTGCTAGGTGACAGGCAAGCTGATTAATATTTGAAAGGTTTTTGAAATGGCTAATTTTCAAAACACCAAAAAACATTAATTCATTGCCAAAAATCGTCTGGGTGGTTTTTCACAAGGCATGTAGAAAAACGTGCAAAATGTGAATTTTGCATAATATTAACACAGTCAGATTATTTAATATTAATAGTCATTTCATTTGAAAACATTTTTCCCATGTTATAAGTAGAAAGTGACATGACTTGTTTTATCTAGTTAAAATAAGCCGAAAGTTACTTGTAAGTTAGTTCTGTCTCATTTCAAGTGTACTAGGACATTTTTACTAGAAACTAGACCAAATACTTAGTAAGATTTTGTTTTTGTTTTTTTGCAGTGTTCAGTCACTCCTTAATTTATATTTGAATTAGTTTCACCAATTAAATATTTTTAATATTTGCCTGAGGTTGAACGAGGTTTAATGCCTGTAGCTAGAATTGATTGATTTTAAATGCAAAGTCTCTAAAGTTACCTGGCACACAGGAACATTCGTAGCTGGTTTCTCCCCTCTGGATGCAGGTGCCTCCATTCAGGCAGGGCGACGGGTTGCAGGGCAGGTAGCGGCTCTCGCAGTGCTTCCCCGTGAACTCCGGAGGACACTGGCACCTGTAGCCGCCGACCTCGTTGATGCACTGCCCGCCGTTTTTGCAGCGTGGCAGGATGGTGTCGCACTCGTTGATGTCTTGGTTGCACGTTTGTCCGAAGAAGAACGGGGTGCATGTGCAGATGAAGGTGGAATCGACGGAAGAGCAATGTCCGTTGGCACATGGGTTGGAGGCACACGGGTCGGCTGTCGTGCAATCTTTACCTGAGGTCGCGGGAAAATTGCATCCAGTCTTAGCTGTGAGTGATGAGCTTGTTACCACAGAGCTCTCGTCTCTTACCTGTCCATCCAGGTGGGCAGCGGCACCTGTACCTCTGTAGACCATCTGGCTCACAGGTGCCTCCGTTGCGGCACGGCGAGCTGAGGCAGGCGATATTGATGGGCGTCATGCAGCGGCGGTCGGCGTAGCCCGTTCTGCAGGTGCAGTTGAAGTCCACTGTGTTTCCCTTGGAGACGGCCCGACACGTGCCTCCGTTCATACATGGCACGTTGTTGCACGGATCATGAAACTGGCACCTGCTCCCCACGTATCCATCTCGGCATCTGGACATACGCAGTGAGTGTGGTCAGCAACAACTATGATTTATAAGAGTTTGAAAACAGGGTGGGTTATGATTGTAGTGTTGGACTCAGGCCTAATCATGACTCACAACTTGAAACTGAAAAGTCAGCCATGTTAAAATGTGGTAATGCTAAAGGACGTAACTTCATCAGATGTGTCTGACTTTAGATGCTCAAGATGTAATGCAAATCAGCCTGTCACAAAAAGCAACAAATCAATTAATTGAATGATAAATTTAAAAAACTCAATAATTTCCATTTGCATGACTTATCGTTTTTCTCTTTCCTCTCTCTATTTCTACCAAAAACTGAATGACAACAGTCTTCAGTCTGGTGATTTGGTCTCAGCTAGACCTGACAATTTGTTTACAGGCACTTCGTATTTAATTTTGTTTGTTGTTCCTGTTGTTTTGTTCATGCATTTTGGATATTGTAAATGTCTTCCAGTTCCAGTGTTAAATATTCTTTATAATTAAAAGTTTTTTGATTGTTAAGAATGTGTTCTCTCTTTATTATACCACTACTGTTATATTACTTGACAATGGTCTCAAAACAACAATATTGTCGTTTATCGCAATAATTTTTGGGAAAGTAAGGATTAAGTGTTTTGTAAATTTTATTCTGTTTATCTTTCTTTTCTATTAAGCAGCTTAAGTTACAGTTTTTATAGATTTCATTTATCTCTTAGTGAACAATATGTTAGAAAACCACAATATTTAACTTGTATTTCATGCAGCTGACACAATAAATTGTTAAAATAAAAGGTACTTTTTTAAATTCAGCATATTAAGACAAAAATTCTTCATACAAGAAAAAACTCAAGTTTTTAAGAAAATTCCTGCCAATCAAGCAACTATTAGTCGATTGATAAGATTAGATCAGATTACATTTCTCGTCTTCACACATTATTTTTTGCAAGATTAATGTAGCAGTTCCGCTTTTACAAACAAACAATCAAAACACAACACTACACAGAAGGCTGAGCTGGCAGTTCAAACAACCCATAGGAAAACAATAATTTTTAAAAATCAATAATTAATTAAGTCATTTATCAATGACTTGCATCTCTAGTTTCAATAACAAATGGACAGGAAACATCCTGTCCGGCGGCCCCAATACGATGAGAGGGGGAGAAATTTAGAAAATCAACCCATTTGTGAAAAACAAATCACAACTTCTGTAGGTCAGTAAATGTCTAACTTTTCATTAAATAATTTCAACATTACATTAGCAAAAGAAAAAGACTATCTTTATCCACCCAATCAAGACTAATGCTTCAAACAAGCAAATATCCTTCGCTTTGTGAGCAACTGCGCTTATAAATCAGTGACTGGAGCAAAAAGATCCAGCAGCACATCCATGAGAACCTCTGCTTTAAAAGACACATCCGCCTCTCTGCCGTCACTCCCAGCGAACAATGTGTCGAGGCTGTAAAACTGGGAGAGGGGGGGAGCGGGACAAACTCCTGTGATGTTTCTCACAGGTTGTGTCTGAGTCATAAACGTCACACGGACCCCAGCGAACAAATGCCTGCAGAGAGAGGAGCCTCAGATCACACAGACACATTCACAATTACAATGAGGGGAGCCGAGGGCTCGTCCCCAGAGGATGCACACGGCTCAACAAAAGGGCCACACACCTAAAGTCTGAGTGAACACAGGCGCGCACACACTGCGGGATAATACGCAGGAACTTTGCACAGTTGCATGCATCTTATTGTCATTCAGTTCAGTTCTTATAATTACATGCAAATCCATCGATATCAGCTCTGTTTTCAACCAGCCACAATCCTCTAGTCTTGACCTTGGAGGTTTTTCTGGTTTCAACAAAGCAGATCTGCCAGCAAGTCTCAATTATTACAAACACAACACAAAAAAACTACAGTATTTCAGATCTTCTGCCAAATTTTTCTGTTTCAAAAGCTGACACAGGAGAGAATCAGCCATCTCGGCACCAACCAGCATCTCCCAGGGATGAAAAGTGCTCATTTTGACCTTTTGTCAGCACTCATTCATCCTGAGGACAAGGCTTTGCCACAGTGTCTGAGCTGTGAGCCAACATTATGGCAACTTCAAAGCGCTATACCACCACCTCGCTGCTCTTATTCCTTCCTCCGCTGAGAGGATTTGCTCCAGCATCAGACAGGCGATGAAAAATCTTTGGGAAAGAAGAGTGAATTTCTTATTCTGCAGTGTCATTTTGTGTTTTTATCCCTGTACACTACAAAACCTTACCGAGTATTTTTGGTTTAGTTTGTAGTGCAAAGATCTCAGTACACCTGAAATAAGACAAAACTAACTTAAAAGTAACTTTTCAGCAAGATGTAGTAGAGGATTGTTTTAAGTAAATAATTATTTAATATTGATGAAAAAGCGATTGTTCTATTGGCAGATAAATTAACTTATAATATGGGAAACACTTTGCAAAACAGCAGTGAAGAAGTACTCAAACATTGCACTAAAGTACAAATGAATAGACAAAGTAAACAAATACTTGCTTTTAAAAATACTTAGTGATGAAAGTAACAGTACATGCTGAATATATTCTGTAATGCAATATCACACTGCAAAAACACAAAAAAGTATTTGTTCTATTTTCTAGTGCAAATATCTCAGTTCACTTGAATTAAGACAAAACTAGCTTACAAGTAACTAAAAATACAGGAGTTTGTTTTACGTCAATCATTCTTTAATATCGAAGAAAAAATATTAGTTCCACTGGAAAATTAATTCACATAAAATATGGGAGAAATGTCTTGCTGCAGGTGAAATAGTCTGCATGTGGTACTAGTAATTTTTCATCAATGTTAAGGAAAGACTGACTTAAAACAAGCTCCTACATCTTGTTGAAAAGTTACTCTAAGTTAGTTTCATCTTAATTCAAGTGCATTAGAAACTAAACCAAAATACTTGATAAGATTTTATGTTTTTGCAGTTATTGTGCTTTAAAATGAACCAGCAAATGAGATTGGAGATGGAAGTTAGTCACATGTTCATGTTTATTAATAAATACAAATGTCTATTGACTTTTTAATCTATTTCTGAAGCACCAATTTTTTTTGAGCAGTGTAGTGAGTTCAGCCTCTCGCAGACACAATATCATGAAGTAAAACATCCTGTCCGGCGGCCTTCCCACGACATCAAAACCCAAAGTCGCTCTGAAATACCTGACTAAACCCGGCGAGGCTGTTTGCCCTGAGGGGCTGGCAGAACGAGTCCCCAAACATTCCCAGGGCGTCCAGCACCTTTGTGTGTGTGGGGGCCGAGCTGCGGCCCCTCTGTGGGGACAGTTGTGTGTTTACACAGGGTCCCCCTCTCAGGGGATTACGCAGCCTTCGGACTGTGACAAGGAAAAGAAAACATCACATGCTAGGCTCAATGCAACATAAACAGTAGCAGCCAGCAGTGGCAAGTCATCAAGCAGAGATCGAAATGTGGGACCTTGTCTGACTGTCGTGTTATTGGTGTCAACAAGTAGATCAAAGGGGAAGACAAATCTGAGTCCAATGTAATCAAAGAAAACAACTATGGAGGCGAAAGGTATCTGAGAACAACCAACCAAAAATATACTGTACACAAAGTCTCGTAACTGTGATAAATTTTGGTGGAGGATAAACTATACCAGAAGTTATTGCGATAAACCAGGGAGGTCAAACTCATTTTCTGAATCTGAATGTACTTAAAGGGCCGGTTGTCCCATAATGTACTGATAAAATCCACTAAACTGTTAAAATACCAATAAATAGCTGTTTGTTTCGGCATTCGGTAAGTGTTTCTTAAAATTAAACAATATCTTTGGTCAGTCCATCCAGGATTTCATGATTGTTTTTGTGTTTTTTTTAAATCAAAATCACAGATTTCTTTGGTGCTAATTTAGAAATATTTGTAAGGAATTGTTACAATATTTGCACTAATGTATGATGTTAAATGTGACTTTATTAATTATTAGCTAATCAAGAAAGGCTGAGGCAGCAGTCACTTTTTTTAGCCAATTTTGAGAACAATTTGCAGTAAAAAAAACAGAAAAATGTGGGGATCTGTTGATTTTGCGTGAATAACAAACCAATTGTGGATTTGTGAAAAACTGGAGGGACTTATTGGTGTAATTTGGAGTCTTAAACGGCCACATAAAAAGCTAAAGCGGGCCAGATTTGGCCCCCGGGCCTCGACTTTGACCCGTGTGCAATAAACGATATTACGGTTCTTTTGAGACCATTTTCAAGTAACGTAATGGTAATGGCATGGAAACGCAAGAACAAATTCCCAAAGATCAATAATTTCATCATTATATTTTGTGGTCCTATTGTGATAACAATAAAAAATGATC
Organism: Brachyrhaphis roseni; assembly: GCA_903066815.1. Lineage (NCBI taxonomy): Eukaryota > Metazoa > Chordata > Actinopteri > Cyprinodontiformes > Poeciliidae > Brachyrhaphis > Brachyrhaphis roseni. The sequence goes on from CAEFZY010076441.1 coordinate 82,367, forward strand.
GTAATCATAAACATCTTTATTAGGGTTTTTAGCTTTCTTAGTGCCACCAACACAAATGCTGTCCTTGAAAAACGTTCTTCAGGACGACACCTTGATTTACAGCAAAAAATGCACAAATTAAATTTTTTTTTATCATATTTTCAAATTCAGATAGTGGAGAAAATAGTAAAAATAACATTTCCAATAATTGTTTAACATTAATGCAAAAAGGGTCAGTAAAAGGTCCACAAATGGCCCACAGGCCGCAGTTTGGACACCCTTGCTCTAATACAATCAGCAACATGTCAAATTCTTCCACATATCGAGTGTCATGAAGAACAGTAGAGGCATGTGTGCTACATATCTGAGGCGGGGGGGCTTCTCTGTTTGTGGGGTGGGAGGGAGGTCGGTCCGGTTAAACCCCACCGGTGGCGAGTGCTTGAGTCGTGAGGCGCCACACGAGCTTGCTGGAAAAAGGCCGCAGGGAGCAGGTGCGCATGTTAATGAGGAGACAGCAGCTGCTGTCCCGGCCAGCCCCCCCCCCCCCCCCCCCCCCCCCCCCCCCCCCCCCCCCCCCCCCCCCCCCCCCCCCCCCCCCCCCCCCCCCC
>CAEFZY010076448.1:0-17669 GCA_903066815.1 Brachyrhaphis roseni
TCAAACCAATCTTTCACCAGTCTTGCTGTGTGTATTGGTGCTAAAATGAGAGGTGTTTCAGTTTCATTGTCCAACCCGTGTATTTTATATGTAGTTTATTGTTGATTATGTAAGTAAAAATAGCACTAAATTTTGGGGAAAATTAAAAAAGACAAATTAGATTTATTTTTTTTGTGCCCCAAAAGCATTTGGGTCACATGGCCAAAAGTTTCAACTGCAGGTCAATGTATGTGTATATCCCAGAAGGGCCTAGTCAAAGTTCAGGACCAATTCTAGGGGAGGTTTGTGGCTGTGACTCTTTTCATCCATGCAAAACTCACAGAGACGTACCTCTAAAAGATCTGAAGCTGATATCTGCATACATGCCACACTTTTCAGATTTATATTGTTTATATTGTGCGTATTTCCATTTCACAGTCCTTCCTTCCGTATACAAAATTCAAGAGAAAAACTTCAGAAGGTGTGAATACTTTCACGGCTTGTGTAAAGTTTACATCAACCACATGCAGGCTCCGCTCACTGCGCCGCCGTACCCGTTATGGGCGCCTCGACCTCCAGCATGCACTTCTCCTGGCGCAGGATGTTGGCCCCGTCGTTGATGATCTTCAGGGCCACGTCCTCCTCCACTCGACCCTCTTTCACCAGGTGGTTGCGGAGCAGCTCAGCGTTGGGCTTTCCGTCTTCAAACAGTTCTTTTGTCGTTAGCTTATGCTGTGGAGGGTACGGCACGGCTGGAGGACAAAGAAAACAGACGTTATTATAGTGAACATGTACAAGGAGACTGCTTTGAGCTCTCAAACAATCCGCAAATGTACAGAGAAATAATGAAGAGTGTATTCTGTTAAAAAAAAATTTATAAAAATATTTACATTGCCTGTTCATCACTGGTGGTATTGCAGTGTTAACTCTAGGCTAGCCATTATTTTAATAATCGATTATTCTGACGATTGATCGGATTCAAAAACAACTTGCCACATTCTGCAGCTTTTTCATTGAAACACTTAAAACACTTAAGCCATTTTTAAAACAATATTAGAAATGCGTTAAAAGATGCACATAAACAAATTGTTTTATTCCACAGAGGAAAATAAACCTTTTATTGCCTAATATGCAAACAATGCATCTGCAGCTAAAAGATCAGCATGTGAAAAACTTTGATCTTTCTGCTGAATGAATATCTATTCACTGTAGAGCTGATCTCATAATTCAGTTTGGATTAATCGATCAATAATTGATAATTGTTAAAATTGCTCTATACTACTTTTGGGCTGTATTAACTCTAGTGCTGCAACTAACAATTATTTTAGCAATAGATTATTCTATTAATCAATAGGTGATGAAGCAAAAGGTGCTTACTAGGAGACTAAATTAGTTGAGAATTATTTCAATAATTGAATCATCACGATTAATCCGATTAATTGTTTCAGCCCTAATTAACTACAAAATTTCAGTTAATCACAGATCGTAATCTGAACTTGATTAAGTTTGAAACTTCAACAAACAATCCAATCCATCAAACTTGTAAAAAAAAACAAAAAAACAAAAAAAAAACATGCACATTTCCATCATAACCGTCCAGAAGTGGAGAGGAAAACATCTTTATGTTCAGGCCAGGTGAGGGATGTTGAAAAGCATACACACACATACATTCACGCGCACGCACACACTGACCCCCCCGTAAGGTAAGCTGCTCTGCACCACCTACACAATCCTTTTACTGCCATCACAAAGGTCAGCGCCTTCGAAGCTCAGGCCCGAGTGTTTCGTGATCAAAAAGCTGTTAAGTGCACAAGTAAAACTGAACAGCCTCACGGAGAAAATTCCAGCGTTGGGACGGCGGTGCACTTACAGCGTGTCCACATCTACCACAGCTCCTGCAAAAACAGCAGCTCTCTGCTGCAGAGAGCCACTCAGTGCCTTCTGATAAGAGCTTGTCGGCAATTAGAAGGACATCGATTACCTAATGCTCTCCCTCACATGGCAGCAAGAAAGAGTAACAAATGCTAAGTGTGTCGTTGTTAGAAGAGTCCAGCTCCTGGTTATAAAATAATAGCCACTCTGTGCTTCAACAATGACAGCAGCTTTGTCTGCAGATTATTCTGGACTGGCCCAAACAAATCAGAGAGAGAGAGAGCGTGTCAAGAGTGATCCAGGCTCTCTCACTCCCACCACCAGAAACAGTTAGAAGGGATTATAGCGAGAGGCTAATAACAAACCAGGCAGCAAATGCATTATGCCACCGCCTCATGGCATGAAGTGTGGATGTGGCACCGCCTTTAAAGCAGAGATGCAGCGATCAGAAATCCTAGAACTACAACAGCTTTCAAAAATCTTTCATTTCTCTCATTCCTGCTGAGCGCTCATTAAAACTTTATGTTACAAGCAAGGGCGATGTCACACTGTGTGCATAACGTATCTATTTAGAAACTAGCAAAAAAAAAAAAATGACATGTTCGATGTCCCAATGTGGAGGAGGGTCGCAGCACGTCGCAGCAGTTCAACTTATTTCAGTACGTATTTTAGCACTGGAAGCGAAAATCAGTTTAAAAAGTTACATTTATATGTAGGATTCAAATTTTAACTACATTCTCCCCAGTTAATTATAATATGTAATAATGCATTAGGATCGTTAAAGCATACTGAAAAAATATGGTTGATTCAACAACAAATTTTGCTGGACGATAAATTGTCCCAGTAATTGATGTGATACACATTAATATTGGCGTTTTAAGACAATTTCCGAGTTATATATTGATAATAGCATAATAAACCAAGTTTGCCCTCTCACAGAACACTTTGCACTGGAACGGGCAGAAATCTAAATATCCAAAATAAAACAACCAAAATCAGAAAATTGTAAAAAAAAAAAAAAAAAAAAAAAAAGAAAAGTAAAATGAATTGTAATGCCTCTGTAAACAAAGTTTTTAATTAAAAAAATCATGAATGAGAAAAACTGAAATGACCAAGCTTATTTTAAATTGTCATGTGATTAATTGATTAGTTGCTTAATGATACAGGCTTATATATTTCCAATTTCACTGAAATAATACCACTTCAACTGTACCAAGAGTATCATTTAGAACCTGCTCTAGCAGCAAAGTTTAGAAATCCAAAGTATGGAGCAGATAGGAAGGGGGCGTACTCATGTTTTAAATGATAAATATTATTTCATTTCTTACTATTTACAGAATAGTAGGTGGTGGAGCCATCTAAGATCCCAAACCCATGCAGAGCTGTTACAGTCTGTGTGTACCGGGCCACTTACCCTAACCTGACTCTAAGAATCTGAAAAGTCTGCCAACATTTCCAAATCCAGCGAGCTCCATGACACAGATTTATAAAGTTCAAAGGGATAACACAGAGAAACTGTCCTGTGAAATTTTCATCCTTCCTGGGAACTGTTAAACTCAGATATGGGTTAATTTTCCCCGATTCAACGGAACCTGAAACTTTCACCATGTTGTGACAGTATGAGACAGATAATCTGTGGACAGATCGATATCCTCCACCTCCTCTCTGTGCTGCTATTGCCATCTGAAGAAATGAAGCATTCCTGACCAAAAGCAACCAATTAAAGCCAGGTGGAGGCTGTTGTGCCAAATTAGCACATCTAGCTAATATGTTGCTAAATATTAGCCAACTCACTATTCCAGGAAAACCGTTTATCTGCTGTCTTTGGTGGCTATGCTAACTAGCCTTAGCATTCACAACAGGCTCTGCTGAGGGAGTAGCACAAACCCAGGCCCGATTGGCAGCGCTAACACCTGCCTCCTGGCTCTGATTAGCTGTTTCTAGTTAGAAGACAGACGAGCTTGATTTTTGAGACAGATTTTCTGTCTCACACTGTCACAACATAGTGACAGATTCTACAAATATGTAAAAAAAAATATTTAAGATTTTTTTTAATAAAAGCTACATACGGCAGCTTTAATGTTTAGATACTGTGTATTAAGTTAGTGAACAGACAGTTTACTTTTAGCTAATCTAATCCTCCATGTTATTTTACAGTATGACTTGGAATAGAAATCTATCAGATTTTTTTCCACCAGCTCCCCCTGCACTAGCCTGCAACCAACCCACCACTGATCCGGGCCGAGCGAGCTGAAAACCGGTGACCGATTTCTGGGCGTCATCTCTTATTACAAGAAACGCAGCATGGATAGCAAACTTTACTTCAGCCAGTTTATAGAGACATAACAAATGGACGGTATTTGCCATCACTGATGGTCAGACCCAACACTCCTGATAATTGAATCAAAGTGAACGTCTGCGCAGAGGCCATCCTATGCCATCGAATGTGACACATATTCCAATATCAGCCAGTGCAGATGAGGACTGCTCATGTGATAAAAGCTGTGCCAGAGAGGCCATGAACAAGAACAGGAGGTAGAGAAAGAGACACTAAGAATGTCATCACATCCTCACAGGGCAAATCAAAGTGCAACCTGCAAGTGGCAGTAATGATTTTTTAGTGTGGGTGTTTGTCCATAATCAAAGCTGTGTATAAGTGTATAGTTGGCTGGTTTCAAGGTCTCTGCTGTTTTCATAGTAAACAAAGTACATGACACATTGTCTTTACAGCTGATCTAATAGAGTCCAGGCACTAAACACAGGATTGAAGGCGGTGTTTGACTGAAAGTGAAGGATTAATGGTAACTGATGTTAGCTCGGCCACAGACAGCAGCAGCAGCACGGACCGGGCTTGACTCGCCCGGAGCTGAGGACAAGCTGTCATGTGTTGACCGGTGAGGTATAAATAAACAGTAAGTGCTCCCAGACCTACAAGGCACGGCCACGAAGAGAGCTGTAAGCTGAGGTACAAGCCTTAAGAACAGATTAGGTAAAGCCTCTATTAGCGAGGGCTTCCAGATCCAAGGGCTGTTTACTTAAAAGCCTCGCCGCACATAAGGGGAAAGGACCTGAGCGCACACAAAGCAGGACCTGGAAAGACACGAAGAAAGAATAGGGGAACGCATCAGGACTGTAAAAAAAAAAAAAAAAACTCAGGCAGACGTTTTCAACAAAAAGTCACAAGCGCTCGCTGGACTGTAATAATGGGTCTCAATGATGAAGGACTGAAAACTTAGTCCAACTAAGTAGACGTGGCCTTTCTGCTGTCCAATAGTAACATCCATCCATCCATTTTCTAACACACCTATCTCCAGCGGTCGACGGGCGAGACGGGGTCACCCTGGACGGGTCGCCAGTCCATCACAGGGCATCCAATAATAATAGTAATAATAATAATATTAAATTCTGGGTTTATTTGCATGCAGGATCAAGACTTGAAGACATACCTGCAAAAGTAATCAAAAAAGTTTACATGATGGCCAAATAAACCTTTGTGTGATAGTTCACAACAAAGTAGTGAAGGGAGACAAGAAAGAAAATCTCATTTCACTATATGATAAACGATTGAACATATGATTTATCGTGAAAAATTTCTAGTCGTAATAAAACTTTTGATTCATCGTTGTCATGGTAAATTTCTGTTATTTAAGGTAAATTAAAACAAAACAAAACCGACAGTATGATTGAAAGTTATTTTTACCATCTGTTCCATGAGAGCACTAATAAATATCAATCAATTTGAAAATATGATTAAATACAGTTAAGTGCATTTTAGTGGTATAAATTACACTTTTTTAAGGGAGTGGTGTCCTGAAGAAGCCTGTGGAAAACTGAAATGTTTTTCCAAGAACATACTTGTCTGTGGCACTATGAATGCTGTGCCATCCAGTCACAAGCCATAAAAGTACTTAAAAATAAGTAATAGTTTTTCTAATCATCATTTTTATATCACAATAACATTACAAAATATCACAATAAAATTCTAAGTCCACATCGCCCACCCCTACCGACCCCTGAATAAAATCCAGTGAAACCAACTAACTACCTTCAGAAGTTACCATAACTAGTGAACAAAGTTCACCTGTTGTCATATTTTATGTTGTTATGAAAGGCTCAGTCAGAGTCAAGACCTAAATCCAAATGAAAATTTGGAGCAGTGCATAAACCTGTCGCAATAAGGACATAATCAATTAATCGCATGATCAATTCAAATGAGGTCAATACCTTGCATTCTGATTATTAATATATTTTAAGGTTTGTTTCCAGAGACTTCATAATCAGTTGTATTTATTGTTTCGGATGTGTGTGGTTTTTCTTCCATTTTATTTATTGTTTTCGGTTGTCATGTGTTTAGTTGGATATTTAAAATATCTTCCAGTTCTTTAGTTTATTGGTCTTTGAGAGACCAATAAACTAATAGATATATTAAAGTCATATATTATATGACTTTACGTAAAGTCATATAATGACTTTACATTATATGATTGCAATATTGTTTATTGCAATAACATTTTTGTTATTGCAATAAACAATAACATTTTTGTTATTGTTTATTGCAATCATTTCTGGGACCATTTATCATCAAGCAAAATTACTTATGGTGACAGGCCTAACAATGCTTTAAAATACCGTTTAAAGACACTCTTTATCATGTCTGACTGAGCTTGAGCTATTTTGCCAAAAATGTCTTACACTGTGCAAATCTGGTTGAGGTATTTCACAAAGCACTTGTAATTGCAGCACACAAATTGTTGACTCAAAGCAAAAGAAAGCCACACATTTTACTTTTTGTCAGTAAAACAAAGTCTATGTATTCATATTGCTACAATTTTGGCCACTCTGCGTTAGGCTGTCACAGTCTGGAGTTAAGTTCAAGGGGTATAATTAGTTTTTATGGGGGGGTGGGAAATATGCAGACGGGGTGAAATAAACCACAATTTTCCTCCCCAACACATAATCCAGAAAAAGCATAGTTAGCTAAAAACTAATGAACTAACAATATAATAATCAACTACCACCACCCTGACAATGGCTTCCTATTAAAGCCTGCCTGGCCTAATTAGCATGAATGTTGGATGAACTCTTGAGAAGTGCAGACGCGCGCGGTGCTGCGCCGCGCGCCACGTCAACACCCCCCCGGTCTGGCATGACAACAAACGACACGAGGCACAAAGAAAGGACCATCCGCCGCGCGCTGTCCGTCCAGGATAATGTTTTTGACAGCGATATGAGCCAGCGTCTAGAATATGTTGGCTATTGTTTCAAAAATCCACACAATAGGCCGGGCTTGAATTACAAAGATGCGGCTGGGTGGAGATGAATGGAGCGGTACCGCCGCCGGATGAATCATGAAGTCCACTTCAGATTGCTCTAATTATCGGTGAATGTATTAGCCTTGAAAGCTAAATCAGCCAGCCTGGGGCTGTATTTGCTATAGCAGGCTGTGATCTCTAGTGGTTCCATTTCACTTATTATTACTTCAGATGGAAACAAACTTATTTTAAATTCACATTAGGACAGTTATGGTGTGCAAAATCGAAAACAGTTGCATGACCTGGGGTTTCCTAACAGCAGCTTACAGTGCTATCTATTCTCTTCCCTCTCCCCTCTCCACATTATGACTGGCCATGTTGGGAACATTGCTTGGGAGATTCTTTCCACAATTAACTCACTCTCCCCACTGGCTCACGCAGCAGCATTCCAGTCCTCTGGCAGGACATTCTCCCAGTGCCCTTGCAGACAGACCGGGATGTGGGCTGCGATGGTATTAAGTAGTTGTACTGGTGAAGGAAGCAGCCTCTGCAGGGGCAGGGTTGTGTCCTCTCTCTCTCTCTCTCTCTCTCTCTGTCTCTGTCTCTCTCTCATTAGTTGCCCCTTACTTGCCTGACCCAAAAACAACAAATGATGGCATGTCTGTTCAAAGCGCAGCCACAAGCTCAGCTCCCAATACAGAGATTTTAGGGGAGGGTTGTTGTCATATGACGGCGTATTGGGGCCATTGTAGATAGAAAAAAACACCCCCCCCAAAAAAAAGAGTAAATTTCCAATAAAACAAAAAAAAGACACACATGGAAAAATTTTGCAGAAACTAATTTGGGAAGAAATGTGGAAATTTATGTGTTTAAAAAGTAATACATTTGCAATAAATAAATAAATAAATAAATTCTTAGCCCAAAATATTCAAACTCATTAAAGCTTAGCAATTTTTTTTCTGGGATTAATCTAAAGTTGTCTTCTAGCAACTTTTCAAACTCAGAAGTTTGAGGGGTTTTTTTTTTTTTAGAAAATTGCTGAGATTAATCCAAAAGTTTCTCTGTTTTTTTTTTGTGGAAATTTACTGTACTTTTCCTTTTCTATCTACAATGGCCCCAACATGTCATAGTATGGTGTTGCTACTTAGAGCCACTTGCACAGTGGCTCTTAATAACTTTGGCAAAAAAGTCAAAGAACTAAGTAATGTTTTTAAGAAGGCTTGAGACATTTTCTCTAGCCCAGGGGCCCACATTCTTATAAATCCGGCCCTGCTTATTACCACTTTCAAACCCAAAAAAATACAACAGCCGGCAGCAAAAATTTACTGGCCATCCAAGCCGGATATATGTATAATATTTGTCACTAATAAGAATCTATGGGAGGATTGCACATTTATCTTTGACTCATTCTTGGTTCTGCTCAGCCCCCTCCTCTCATCCCTCTCTAAATATCACAACAGCATCAGAAAACACATCAGATTCTCTTCTGGCCCTTGATTTGGGGGTTTTCTGCCACAAGAGTTTTAGTGAGGCCCCTGCTGAGTATGTGAGTTTGCAGCTGCGGTTTGTGCACCAATATGTCATTTACCATCACACAACTTTGTTTCCAGGATTCCCGACAGTAATATGAAACAAACAGAATATGTTGCCAATTTTGTTCACTCCCGCTAAAACAGGAACGACAAATTCACTTTTGGTTTTCCTGAAGATGAGATTTGTTTTTCATCGACCAAATAGTTGGTTGATAATGTATCCCTTCATTTGACACGCATGCTTAAATAGGTCTGGATTCCCTTAAGAATTTTAGGTGATTCATATCCTTATTTCAAAATTTTACGATTCATTTTGGAGGAAAAAAGTAATTATAAGTATTTTTGTTTCATGGCAGAATGTTTCTGTCAATCATAAAAACATATTCTACAGATACAAATGTGACTCTTTGTCTGAATTAAAAGGTAATAGAAATAATTAACCATTTATTCTAATCACTATCAGGCAAAAACATATATCAAAGAATGTCAAACATTCCATTTCAAACTGCATATCATTTTATTGTATTATTCTAAGCAGCTTTTTTGTGTTTTAGGTCACAATTTCTAAGAAGTCGAAGAGAAAATTAAAGGACATAAATGTCCTCAGAATGCAACAGTCTTAAACTACATCCACGATCACTTGAAAGTTGTTTTGATGTGAAATTAATTTTAAAGTCTTGCCGAATATATTCTAACAACAACCTGCCCCTACTTCACCTCTGAGGCTTAACAATTGATTAATTGTGATTAATTTACACAATTAATCAAATTCATGCCTCAGTTAAACATCATTCTGGGTGTATTTTAATATGCAATAGAAAGGAGGGGAAAAAAGTGTATCCAAGCAACAGGAAGTAGGATACACTTTTGGGTTTTTTTCGAACAAGAACAAAAATCTCTCTCGTTCTCATTCGAACAAAGAGTGTAAAGTTTGGCCGAAAGCTACAGGTGGCTCCTCTGTCCAATGCAACAGTGACTCACCTTTGATAAGCCGTTCTGTGGTGGACTGCTTCTCCTTGTCTTTGTCTTTATCCTTCCCTGACATCTCTGCTTCGGCCGGGCGCTGCTGCCTTCAGCGGGGAGAGAGCTTCAGTTCTGGATCCAGCTACCCAGCGGAGAGGCTAGCGCACAAGTCCGCCAGTCCAGACTTTCGGCTGGGTCAGCGGCACCGCTTTAATGTTCGCGGCTCCTCACGCGCTCCCCGCCTCCAGCTCCCTTCGTCTCCTGCTGTAATTGACCAATAACCAGACCAGTCTACAATATTAACGCAATATTAGCGAATAATTAAAGCTTGAAGCTTTAGTGGCTCTTGACACAGTTCTGGAGATGGAATGAGCTAAAAACAACAATGAATGCGCACGAGGAACATTGGAGCTGCAGTAATTGACAAGCTCGCGCAACAAATATGTTCCCCAGAGGAAGCAGGTAATCCGATTTAGTTCCTCTTTTCCAGCTAGTTAGCCAGCTAACATCTTAACGCCTTGGCAAGTCAGCGGACAAGCAGAAAGAGCCACGAAGGACCGGCGGCTCATTTTGTACCCGCCCGTCGTGATATGCAGGGGGGTGGAAAAAAAAAAAAAAGCAAAGTGACAGCAGGACCTAGAGACGCCTTTATTTACACACATAAAAGAAAGAAAAAAACTGGCGCGGCACGACGCTCTCCAAGATGCAGGCAGCGTCTTGATAGCGCGTCCTCCTCCTCCTCCTCCTCGGATTAAATTCTAATCTGACAGGGAGTGAGGAGCAGGCAGCCCAGGGGCGGATTTCCTCCAACATGGTGGAGGCCAGCCGATGTGACGGGGCTGTGGAGACGTAACACGTGGGGTTAGGGGTGCGTTCAGCAAAACAAACTCTGTCTTTTTAGAAAAAAAAAAGGAATCTGAAGACATGAAGAAAAGACTCTCAAGAGGAATAGCAAACATTTAAATCCTACTGCAACCGCAGTGTTTAGTGTTTTCGGACCTTGACTATATCTTAACATTCTCCATATAATGTAGAAATGTTTCCGTTTCAGAAACAAAATAGAAGAAAATGTATGGGCAGCAAGTTAAAGCTGCACTATGTGACTTTTATTTGTAATGTTTTTTTAAAAAGCGTATTTGTTAAAACTGTCACTATCTGGTGACAGTTTGAGACAATCTGTGAAAAAAAAAACATGCTCCTCTGCCTCCTCCTTGTGGTCCTACTGCCATCTGCAGAAATACCCTGCTAGATCAGACATAACCAATCAGAGTCAGGAGGAGGATCTTAGCACTGCCAATAAGGCCTCTGAATGCTGCTCATAACCTTCCACTTTCTACACCTATTGGTTGCTACAGCAGAACCTGTTGTGAATGCTAACACTAGTTAGCATGACCACCAATTATGATGAATAAACATTTTTTGTTTATTGTTTCTCCTCTACATTGAGCAGCTTGTACAGGAGCATGATTGACTGCACTAATACATTCCTCCTGGCTCTGATTGGTTGTTTCTGGCTGAGCGTTCCTCCCAGTGAAATGGTCAGTTTCACGTATCGTTTTATTCTGCACAAAACAGAACAATTTGGAACAAAGTAGGCTTTTATTTTGTTTTTCACTACAATATTGCCTTGAATTTTATTTTTTCATATAGAAAAAAAATTTATATATTTGTATTTTCAGATGTTTACATCCTGAAACAACTGAGGTAATAAGCCAAGAGATCAGGAAGAGAAACCTGGACCTCTTCAAGTTCTGGTTCATCCTGTGGTACATTGTCTAGATGCGTGGAGGTGACCTGTTCATAAGAATACTATCAAAAGTGGCTTAAAAACAACCAAGCTAAGTTCTGATTTCAGTCCCAGATAAAAGCTGTGGGCAGAGATGAAAAGGTGTGAGCAAGGTGACCTGACAGCCAGCTGTTGGCCTGGAGGCGTAATGTTTGGTCCAAGTCGTTCATTTTTAAAAGCGATCCTACCAAATACTAGGAAAATGTACTTCTATTCCTGTAAATACATTTTCTTAGAGCCTTCTTATGCAATATTACACAGATTTATATTCATTGCTTAAGATAGCAACAGATTAAGTCACTAATATCAAAATACATCATTTGTTGTACATTTACATTTTCATAGTTATTGTCTCTTGATTCCATATTTTTTTGAGTTTATACACATATGTAAACATTTAAATTGTTTTGCTTTTTTTGTTTGTATGCAAAAAAGTCTTTAATTTCTTTTCTTTTTAAGCCATCTACTTCTAAAGCATCAGACCTCCAGGGATTATTCAAAGTTGCTATAAAGAGAACAGAAGTTTATATGCTATACGTGTTTCAGCTTTATTGAAAAGTGGCTTGTTTTTAAAATGAAGTGTTGATTAAAGGTCCCGTTTGTGCATGAAGGTAAAACGTGACAACCTTTCAGACAAAAACCTAAAGCTGCAGTACTATTTCAAAGTGCGAGGTTGTTTTTTTAATATAGACCACTAGGGGGCTCCCGATTCATTTTTAGAAACCGCCACCTTTTACAGAAAACAGATGATGGAAAATGAGATTACAGTACGTTCTTTTTGTTTTGATATTTTCTGCTGCATAATGGCTTCTAAAACTTTTAAACCTGCGTTTCTATACGGCACACTGTTGTTAGTGGGGAGTCTTAGTAAAAAGCCATTTGAGTCTCATTAATGAAGTTAATTTTGCTGCAGAGGAGCCTGACCTGCTGCACAGGTTGGGAAGTGTTGGACTGGTGCCACTAAAAAAGTCATCATTAAGTCACAAGTCATCCAGAATTGTTCAAATAAAAAATAATAAAAACAGAGGGAAAAACTGATAGAAAAAATTTATTTATTGAACTCAAAAGTAGCATTAAATTCCACTTAAACATTCATTAAAAGTAAATAACTACAACATTACACTGAAATTATCACCAAGCACATTTAAAACCACCCACTGATGTAAAGGATCTGTTCAAAGAAAAAGCAGCAAGTATTTAAAAGGAGTCGTCCAAACAAAAACATTCCATGCAGAAAAAAAATATATTTTTAAATCCTGGTGTTCTCAAATTTCTTAATTTTTTACCTAATTCAAATTCTCTGACAATAATCACTTTAAAGGCCTGCTATTTTATCAATACAAGTTAAATAAACAAACAAAAAAAAATAAATCACATGCAAATAAATGTGGCTTCACTTCAGACAATGGAAGACAAGTACTAGCACCGCTTGGCACTTAGCCTGGGAAGCTGTCGCTTGTCTTTTTGGCATGTTTTAAAGGAATAGATTGGAATTTTTGAAGTTTAGTTGTGGTAGCAGTCTAACTCTCGTGGCATCCTCACTTATGGTAAATCAAACAGAGGCATAGTAACATCTTAAAACTCCTCCAGTCTAAGAAACATTGCAGCTATTGGTCCTAACAGGGAAGGGGTGTCCCGATCCGATATCAGTTCCATATTAGCCAAAAAGTATCAGATTATATCGGCCTGCATCTAAAATCTCTGATATAAAACTTCTACTCCAGCACTGCGCTCCAGCATTTAGTCCGGCCCAGCATTTCTATCCAGCAGCGCTTGTATCCCCCACCCAGACCCATTGGTTAATAATTGTTGTTATACTGATTGTTTTTGAACCCACCCCTCCCCCCAGCACACCCCAAGTGTTATCACTTGATCAAGCCTCTTCTACTATTTCACTCTAAAGGATAAGTATTAAAAGTACATATGATTCATGCCAGTATCGTATTGGGTAAATATTGTATTGGCTGATACCTGAAGCCTCAATATTGGTATCGCATCAGGACGTGAAAAAGTTGTATCTACCCAAAAAAAATAAGTGTAAAAATGAATAAGCAAGAGTTCACATAAGCCACTATTATGTTTGACTAACCAAAAGAGTTAACTACTGCCAGTAAGATATTAGATGCTAATAACACTTAAACCAAAACGCACTTCCAAAATCTCAAACCATTCCTTTAAGTATTGTTTTTCTGCTACCGGGGGAGCTTCTCAGACTTAAAGACTTTCCTTAAATGTACTGGTAGAGGGAGAAAAACAAAATGAAGGTACAGCAGCAGGTGCCAATCTCAAGAGCGGGGAAAGAGGATGGTTCTAACGTTTACAGCTGAGCGTAGATACATAAAGTAATCAGCACAATGTCACTTTCAAGTGTAGGCACTCGTGGCTCGTCAACAGTGCACAGCGAACAGCAGTCAGGTTGGTGGGGAAAAACAATAATAATAATAATAGTCTCAGCAGAAATGAGAATTCCTCCCAAAGCCAGGTTGCTCTTCTTAAGGTCTTCTGGCTGTTGCATGATTACAAAAAGAGTGTTAAAGCCTCACAAACAGATATTCTGGGAACAATGGAAGATAACTACTTACAAAAAAAACAAATCAAAACAAAAAACGGAAAGTCTTTGGTGCTCAGTGTCCAAAGAACCGTTGGCATCGTTTCCCCATTGAGTTCCTACTGACGCCAGTAAAACAAAAACAGACATCATAGATGGAGTGTTGTAGTACAACAGGAGCCCGTAAGGTACAAAACACTCCTGCAGTGTATTGTATGGCTGTTCAGAAGTCCTTCACTTTCAGCCTCTGGTCCCCATTTGGCCCTCACCCGCTCGGAAACGGACCAGGCAGGGGGCCGGGCTCTCACTAAAAGCATCCGCAAACTCGAGAAACCCCGACCTAATCCCTCCTTTACATGTTAATCAGTATATCCTGACTATTATCATAACTCCATTAGTCTTAACTCTACAGATGATGCTCAAATTTAAATATTCCTATGTACCTTTTAATTTTTTTCTTTATATATTTTAAAACAGAAAAAAAAAAAAAAGAAATCACAGCATAGATGCAGTTTTTGCCTGAATATATTCTGGAAAATTATATTTTCATGAAAACTGCACAGTAATCTGGGTCTCTCCTGGCTTGCATATACAGGTAAATTAGCATGCTGTGATGAAGATGATGAGTTTTAAAACAGTTTTTTGAAAAAAAAAAAAAAGTTTAGTGTTCCATAAATGGTGGAACATGTTTGCAGGAGGGGGTCGAGCACTGGAGACAAAGCGCTGATCATTAAGTCTCGGCTTATCGACTGCAAGGCTGATGTTGGCCGCCTCCCTTTTCTCTGGGGAGAGAGACCTGAGATGGTCCCAACAGTTCTTTATTTTTTTTATTTTTATTTGTTTCTCAACTTTCGATGGGAGTGCTGCTGATGCGAGCGAGTAGTAATCCACAGAGGTTATAGGAGATATGCCTTATATGTACGCACCCAGACCAACCCATGTGCATCTTCCTTTCTGGTGTTGAGATTGGGGCGTAATCCGAGAAGGCGGATGACATAAGAAACATTGATCTCTGAAAGAGTTCCAGTTGTTAAATGTTTGTAATAAACACTAGAACTTCTAAAGGGATGTTTTTTTTTCTTTTTAATTTGAGCTTATTGAATGATGAACCCAGGCTGCGGGGCCAAGCGAGGCGGGGGCCTCTGAGGCAGAGCAGGAGGATACTGAGAGATATAGGGGCTGGGGTATCCGGTAGAGACGCTGGGGAAGGGCTGCCCTGTTCTGGGAGGGATGGGTGGGTACGGCGCCGGCTGGCAGAAGAAAGGAGACTGGGGGGTAACGGTTGGAATTGGGCTTAGAACAGGAGGGGGCTGGGATGGAGGGGCGGGAGGTTTCCTTCTGGGCTGGGCAACCGGAGAGGAGTTGCTGCTGTTGCTGTCGGCGAGGAGGGACGACACAGCGGGCACGTCCTGAGGTCGGGAGGAGGGCGCGGCAGAAGCCTGTGGCAGGAGGTGCTGGCCCTTCTGCACCATCTCCTGCAACTTCTCAATCTTCACTCGTCTCAGGTGGGCCAGCTTCCTTTTGTTCTGGTAGGAATCGACAAAGGCGTCCAGGGTCATGTCGCCGTCCAGGAAAGAGTCAGCCATGTTCTGCAGACACAAATGGTAAATGAACTCACTGTTTTGCAGTCACAAATGTATTTACACACCAATAA
Source organism: Brachyrhaphis roseni (assembly GCA_903066815.1). Classification (NCBI taxonomy): domain Eukaryota; kingdom Metazoa; phylum Chordata; class Actinopteri; order Cyprinodontiformes; family Poeciliidae; genus Brachyrhaphis; species Brachyrhaphis roseni. The sequence continues at coordinate 15,587 of CAEFZY010076448.1, forward strand.
ATTGGTAGGCGACTTGTGGTTAAGTGCCTAAGTGATGATCTCAAACAACACTTAAAAAACCCAGTTTTCAAAACACCCAATCTGCTGACAGTGACAACAAAAGGATAGATTTCATTGAATCATTTAAAACAAATAAAAGCAAGATGATAGTTTCAGTAAGTGATAAAATGGCTGATTTCAGACGTGGCAAAGGTGGAGCACTTTTTTAAAAAAGGTAATAATACAGTTACACCCTGTTGAAATGACAACTGAGCTAATATACACTTACAGTTCTCTGCCACTAGGTGGCTGTTTTTATGCTCTCAATCTGCTTAAACTTTTAGAAACTAGGAACCTAATTGTCAACCATACACTATACTCTCCAAAGGCTTTTGTCCATAGCAGATGACATGCACACTGCAAAAACACAAAATCTTAAGTGTTTTTGGTCTTGTTGCTAGTCCAAATATCTTAGTAAACTTGAAACGAGAGAGAATTTTTTTTTTTAACATGAAATAGGAGCTACTTTTAAGTCAATAATTCCTTAACATTTATAAAAAGTACTAGTTCCACTAGCACAATATTTTGCTTGTAACAAGGGAAATGTCTTGCTATAAATTAAATTATCCGATGATGGAACTAGTACTTTTTCATCTATACAAAGGAATAGTTGACTTAAAACATGCTCTTATATCTTGCTGAAAAGTTACTTGCAAGTTAGTTCTGTCATATTTCAAGTGTACCGCGTTTGCATTAGGAACTAGCCCAGAATTACGCGGTACGATTTGTGTTTTTGCAGAGTAGTGGGTAGAAATTCTCAACTGTTAACGAAAGCGCAATTCACATTTCAAAGTAGTCAACTTCACAGTAGCAGGGGTGGGGAGGGGGGTTCAACAGAAACTGCAGAAGTGTTACTGCAGCAGACTAAAGTGTGATTCTTGAGTTAGACAAGGATCACTGCTGCCCATCAAGGCTTTTAGATTTGAACAATGAAAATGTTCAAGGCAGAGAAAAGAGAAAGGAGCACAGAGGAATGTATATGAATCACCGACTCGGGATGGATGAGGTCATCCATGGAAGGAGCAGCAGAATGCTTACCTCTGTCTCTTCTTCTATTTTGGCTCCCTCTGCCTGCAGCAAGGCCAGCAAAATGTCCAGGGACGTGGCTCCTGACTTGTGGTCTGTTAAACGAGAGAGAAAAAAACAAAAACAGAAGTATTAGGATTATAGGGAGGAGCAAAACTCTTAAAATGTCTAAAGGCAGTCACATGTTTAACTAAAGCTGCAGCTGGTATCTTTTGTAAACTTTTTTTTTTTAAATATATATATATATATATATTTGTTAAAACTCTCACCATGTCCTGACAGTATGATATTATTCTGTGAGCAGGAAAAAAAGCTTCTCTCTACAGTCCTATTGCCATCTGCATATACACAAGGTTGATTGACAGCGCCAAGTTCCTCCTCCTGTCTCTGACTGGTTGTTTCTGAACGAGTGGGGGCTTTCTGCAGATTGCAGTAAGACCATAAGGAGCTGGATTTTTTCACAGACTCTCATGTCCCAGGTTATACTGTCAGACATAGTGATAAAAAATGTATTGTTTATTAAAGTTACATACCACAGCTTTAATGAACGCTTGATGGGTTTTATTGTGATAACATGTATATAGCTTAAGTGAAAACAAGTCATGTTTTGCAGTTTTTTCAACCAAGTCTCAAGTGAAGTCACAATGCATCAAAGTTCGAAGTTGAGTCAAAAGTCAAGACATGCAAGCCCTGAGTCGAGTCCAAGTCCTAAGCTTTTAATCTCCTGTCTGAAACTAGTCTATTGACAAAATTTCACTTGATGATAAAATTATTTGGAGATTTATTACCGTAATTTCCAGACTACAAGCCACGGCTTTTGTCTCACGCTTTCAGCCCTGCGGTTTATACAGTGATGCGGTTTATTTATGCATTTTTTTCTAACGGCCACCAGGGGCGCTGGAGCAGAAAAGGTAAGAGTGAGACAGGTGGAATATATGTGCAGAGGAAGACGCAAGTTTAATGTAACTTAACACGTCTCAGTGCACAGGAGGAAGATGAAGACAGCTCTCAGTGACTT